>RJWM01036197.1:0-18320 GCA_004363535.1 Dasyprocta punctata | reverse complement strand
AGAGAGTTGTGAGGAGGCCCAGGAAAGGGGATGTGTGTGTGTGAGTGTGTGTGTAACGACTGTGGAGGAAGCCAGCATGGTTTGAAAAGGTGCTGTTTTCCTTTCTCATACAAACTGGCAAGATTTTTTGCTATTGGAAAAAGTCTCTCTGATTTTCTTCCTTTGCTGTCTTAGATTCCTTTACTAAAGGTTCAAACTCTTGCTTTCACTTTTAGTCACACCCAGAAAAGTAAATTCTCTGCCTCCCTAAAGAGAATAGCCAGGAAATTTATTCTCTACACTGAGTAATGCATCTGCCAGGTCTGGAAAATGAGGGGAGCAAAGAGAATGGAGGAGCTCTGGATACTAAGAGGGAGGCGAGCTTTGCAGACAGAAGGGCCCAGGAATGAATGTATTTCTGCAGCCTTTTCTACAACTCTGCTCAGTGGGTTCTGCCCACCCTCAGCAGGTGGGTGCACCAGAGTGGCGATCTCCGCTTTACTGTTATTCACACACCACTGCTTGTGAATCAGGTGACCTTGTCACAGTTGATATGGGAGCACTGCCAAATTATCAAATATTTGGTTCTACAACTATAAAAGCAAATGGTATATTATTGATGATATTCTAAGTGGTATATTATTGATGAGAGCTGGCTTCTCCTGCTTCTAGCCAGTATGCAGAAATGAAACTGATTTTTGTAGATTGCTCTTATATTTAGCAACATTGCTAAAGTCTTCTTATTAAGTCATTAATTTACCTGTAGTTTGAGGTTTCATTTAGACAATAAAATCATCTATGGATAATAGAATCTTTGACTTACTTTGTTTGCTAGGACCACTGGTGCAATGGTGGACAGTGATCATGGACAGATAAATTTTTACTTGATGGCATCTGCTCAGGTAGTCTTATTCCTATTTCACAAATGGATAAAGCAAGGCTTCAAAAAGACAAAGTCACACAGTTTTGTGAAAGCTATGACTAAACTCAGGTCTTGTTTTGAACAGCTATGTGTGCTCTATGTCAGCAATTCTCCAATTTAAGCCAGCATTAGAATCACCTGGAGGGCTTGTTAAAACCCAGCTGGCTGGCCCCAGCCCCAGAGCTTCTGATTCAGTAGTTCTCAGGTGGGGACACAGAATTTGCATGTCTAACAAGTTCCCAGGTGATGCTTCCGTGAGTCTGGGACCGCACTTAGAACTGCTGCCCTGCACTACAGAGCCACTTGGTTTTGAGTCTTCCTTCCAGTTTTCTTCACTCTGCACTTTCTTCTCTGCTCAGGGACAGTGACCCTCCTCTCCTCCATACAGAGTCCCTGCATGTCCCTGGGACCTCAGCCCCACAGGTGGCAGCTGGCATTGGCGTTTACTGTGTCACCATCTGTCTCTGTGCATAATTACCCTCATTAAACAGGTTTTCACTTACAATTCAAGTAAACAAGCTATGCTGCTAAAAAGAGCTGTCTCTGCACCTGATTCCTCAGGCTGTATTACGGGCATCACACCAGCTGATGCTTTGGCTGTCAGCCGGAAGATCAGGAGGTTCTTTGGATTCCCTCCAGCAAATGCTGCCTGGTCTCTTCCTCTCAGATCTGCAGGTCTGCCGCATTTCCACTTGCATCCTTCCGAAGAAGCCTGTGCTATTTGTTCCCCAGGCAATCTCTATGATTTGGACTGCAGGATTCAAGGTCAGGACAGATTTGTTTTACACTGCTGTCTGTGTGTCAAGTGTGGGATCTTCAGTCAATCTCAGCTAAGTCGGTCCATGGGGCAAACTGACCTCTTCAGGGTCCCTTAGGACTGATTCTGTGACAGTGCCTCTTCTTGTATGCAATTCAAGTAACACTAACACAAACCATAAAATAAATATAAAGAACTCCAACAAAAGTTAAATTTTTCCCCCACAATGTCTTTGTGTGTGTGTGTGGTAATGGAATTTGAACTCAGGACCTAGCACATGCTAGGCTACGCTCCACTACTGAGTTACATCCCTAGTCCTATTTTATTTTGAGACAGAGTCTTACTGAGTTGCCTGGACTGACCTCAGACTTATGACCCTCCTTTCCTTGGCCTCCCTAGTAGCTAGGATTACAGGTATTTGCCATTGTGTCCAGTTTCCCTGATTTTTATTTTAATGGCAAATATCAAATTCTTTACGAATTCTTTTTGGGTTTTGCTGTTCTGCTGCAGGCCTGACTCTTTTGTGGTCCAGCACAAGGTTGAGGGTACAGTGAATGGTAAATATCTTTGTTGCTTTGTTTTGTTTATTTTAGCAGGAGAAGCCAGCTCTCATCTCACCCAGCTCTCATCTCACCCAGCTCTCACTCCCCTGCCAGACAGAGATTCCTCAGATGCTGCTGCACATCTGTAATGAGAACATAAGCTTTGGATGTAGGTTCAAATCCTGGGCCAGAAACTTATTTGCTGGTGACTTAAAGCAACTTTCTTAACCTCTCTGAGCTTCAGGCTCCTCAGCTGCATAATGGAGATAATATCTACTTTATAGGGTTGCTGTCAGGATGAGCAAGAAAATATCTGTGCAGCACCCAGCTCTGTACAGATGCTACTCTGCCCTCCCTTTTCCGACCTCCATCTGAACAGCGACCTTACTACTCCCTTTTGCTTGTTATATCGTGTTCAGTCTTCTCACGTTCTTCCCAATCTGCATCTGTTTCCATCCTCTGCAATGCTCATCCTCTCTTCTCCCCAGGTGTCCCCGTTTCCCGCTGTGAGATGTCACTACACTTTCCTTTGCCTGACAGTTGTCCTCAAGGGCCCTCCAGCCCCACATGACTTCTTATTCAGAGGAGAAATGGAGTTAGAAAGGTGGACAGGACATAGAAAGTTCTCCATAAAACCCAATCCGCGTCACGTGACCCACACTGGCTGCTGTGTTGCCTTGTCTGATCTGCTAGGAGTTTAGTCTGTGTTGTTCCCCCATTAAGCTCATTGGCACCTGACAGGCAAGAAACACAGGAGCAGTAAAAAGCACAGACATTAATCAGGCACTTACAATTGGATGTATTTAATTCTTAGAGTGGCCAGGTGAAGATGCAGTTGTACATCGTCCCTCTTACAATGCCCAGCTTAGCTTTCTACTTAAGTGCGGAGATGATGACAGTGAAGACATGTCAATGGCTGACATTGAGATACATTTAGTCTTTCGCTGTCTCCCCCTGAGGATGGTATGGATGTTGAGTAAAGAGCCAGAAGGACCGGTGGCTGGCAAAAAGTAGGCAGGCCAGATTCTCCTGATTAGTGACCACCTATATGACCACTACCCAATGACAGGCCCTAGGGGTCCGTGGTGGCACTCGATACCCCCATATTAAGAATAACTTCTGGTCATCCCTCAGTATCTCTGGTGGATTGGTTCTTGGATGTCCACAAACACCAAAATCTGCAGATGTTCAAGGCTCTTTTATAGGATGGCACAGTATGCAACCTTCTGTAGACTTTAAGCCATCTCTACATTACTAATCATTCTCAATGCAACGTAGATGCTCTGTAAACAGTTGTTATATTGTATTGTGCAGGACACAATGACCAGAATAAAAAGTCCATCCTAGTTCAGAAGTGACACAATTTGTTTCCTGAAAGTTTTTGATCTGCAAATTGGTTGAATCCATGGGTATGAAATGCCTGGATACAGAAAGCTGACTGTATCTGGGGTAATATTCTGGGTGTGTAAGAGGTCACTGCGGAAGTGCAGAATGACACCAGTCATTCATTCAGTAAATATTGACTGCCCACAGCAGGGAAGATACAGCTACAAGCCCACTTTAAAGAGCTTAAATATGGGCTTTGCTGGATGGAGAAGACAGGATATGACAGAAATGGGCTCAATTAATACAGTATCATTTAGGACTTTGCCAACTGTCTTTCAGCAGAACTCTGAAGGAACAGGACACCAACTGGGGGGTTTTCTGAAGGGAGAGGGAGAAACAGTTGACCCATGAGACCAAGATAATAAATGTCAGTAGCCCTGGGCGGCCTGAGGATCCTGCGTACATGGGGTGGTGGTGGAGAATGAAGGCTAACCTGCTTGGGTTGGTCCTTAGAGAGCCAGAATCCAGTTTTCCAGAAAGCAAAAAATCCACAACTTCTCTGGACTTTAATCTTTTGGAAAGAGATGCTCTCCAAATAGTAAGGGTACCATTTTTAGTAGCGTCAAGTTTTTCCCTATCCTTCGTTCTTTGCTTCCCTCCCTGCCTTACTTATTTTTTTGGGGGGCCTCAAGACCATTTCATGATTTCCCCATTGCTGATGAACACTGAGCATTCTCACTGCCTCTGAAGCAGGAAGCTGCAGCCCTGCTCCCAGCCTCCTCTGCACCTTGCTGTGGTTCCTGAAACCCTAGGCAGACCCTAGTGCTCCAAGGAACATGGTTTGGAAATGTCTGCAGAGGAAGGAGCTTTGGACTTCAAGTCAGAAGCCCTGGCATCATGACCAGATCTTCCACGCTCTCACGTTACAAGCCTGGAGGAAACTCTTCACCGTTCAAGTCCTTAGTTTCCACACCTATAAAATAGGAGACAATAACAGGGGCCTCTCTTGTATCACAGTATTTCACAGCAATCAAATGATAATCAAATGTGTGGAAATCACTTCAAGGGAAGTTTGTGCCCCCTGGAAGGTATGACCCACTCAACAGTCTGCTGGCATCAGCAGTACACACTCAGTGGCTTCCTAAAATACGTGGATGTAACTGCTCATCTTTCCACAGGGTCCAGATTCAAGCATCAGTTGTGATGTGAATCACCACAGCGCAGCTTTCAGAGACTCCTCGGCTGAGCCTGAGCGCTGAGAATGCTAATTCTTATGTCTGCTTTTATATGTTCTCTGTCACCTTACTTGTCAGACACTCAGCTGTCACTTCTCTGCTCAAAGTTTGCCTCTAACCTGCTGGGAATTTGACAGTCAGATAATGAAGTTTATTACATGCGTATGGGGAGCGAGGGTGGAAGTCGAGGTACAATGTAGTCCCCGCATGTGTGGACCGTGCTCCCTCTTAGGACAGTTTTTCCTTCCCTCTTGCCTGTGGTTCAGATGGATGAGGCTCCAGAATAGAGGAGCTGCTGTCTCCACGCATGAGTTCAAAACTGGGGCTCCACTTGGGAGCTTGCCAGCTGTGCCTAGCAAAGCTGATAGAAACAGGTGTCTTGGCCAAGTGCCCCACGCCCAGCTTCCAGCCTGCCTTGGTCTGTCTGCTTTCCTTCCTCCACCTGCCCCTGATCCATCCCACCTAATAACCGCTCTAAAGAGCTCCTGTGTGCTGCAAGTTCCTTCCCTGCCAAGATCCCTGCTAAACATTCTGCATTCTCTAGCCTTTAGATCAACCCTATACAATTCTATAATCTTGATTTCTTTCTCTTTCTTTCTTTCTTTCTTTCTTTCTTTCTTTCTTTCTTTCTTTCTTTCTTTTTCTTTCTTTTCTTTTCTTTTCTTTTCTTTTCTTTCTCTCTCTCTCTCTCTCTCTCTCTCTTTCTTTCTTTCTTTCTTTCTTTTTCTTCCTTCCTTCCTTTATACTTGGGAATGCACACAGGGCCTTCCCACTTAGCTTCATCCTCAGACTCTTAAAATTTTTTGAGACAGGGTCTTCCTTAGTCACTAAATTTGCCAAGGTTGGGCTTGAACTTGTGATATTCCTGCCTCAGCATCCCAGAGTGCTGGAGTCACAGGCACGTGCCACTATATTCAGCTGTTGTTTCCCTTTTATAGGTGCTGAGTTTAGAGAGGGTACATAAGCTGCCCAAGATAATGAAATTCTTAAGGAACCGAACGAGGGTCTAGCCAATCTCTACTACTCTCCCACATTGTTTCTCTCAGATCTCAACAGTGATTTCTACTCAGTCCTGGCTGTCAGAAATCTCTCCTACTGAGAGGGGTGACCATCCTGGAGATCTTACATCCCTCAGTCGCTCTAGGGAGAACAAGGCCGATTCCCTCCAGAGGTGCAGAGGGGTCCGACAGGAGTGCACGGGGCCCTGCAGGGAGGCTGCTGGTGAGGACGCCCAGGACCTGCAGGCAGACAACAGCCAGGTGCTACAATGCCTGAGGCAACAAAAGGGTAGTTTAAGAAACACTGCTTTCCCCTGCAGGCTGATGCAGAAGAGTCCTTTCTCTGGGCTTCAACCTTCCCTTTCACAATCAAAAGTAAAACCTAAGATGCAATTTCTATCAAAAACGTCACACTTCGACTGACCACGAGTCCTTCCTTTATGCAGTCAGTGAAAAGCTCTTGTTTGATGGGGTGGACTTGTATTCAGATTTGAATTTTTTAGGCTCAAAAATGGTGCAGATTCATTTTTAAAGATTTACTCATTAAAGAAGGAAACTTTAGAGTGAATGCCTTTCTTCAATTCTCAACGTTCCTTCCACCCCGTTCCTGCAGTGGAGACACAACTAAATGTGATTCCTGTTTCTCTTTCCCTCTTTCTGTACAACCCCCACCCCACACACACGGGAACTGTCCCCAAAATGAAATGACCCTGTAGCACTGGACCGTCTCCTTTTTTTTTCACTTCAACTGTTACAGATGACTTCAGCTCACATAAGGAGAGCTTTAAACATGTCTGCACAGTACAGAATCTCTTTGTTGTATTGAAAACCTCTGTTTAGAGTTCTTTAAATTTTTGGGCTAACTGTATTTTCTCCCCATAAGTCTGGGTCTCCTAACGCCTTCCTGCCTGTGTAACTCACCGCGCCAGGAATCAGCACCAGGTGCTCTCTCGAGGAGGCCGGGGTGTCTGCGCAGAAAGCTCACCTGGTGTCCAGGGGTCAGCGCGGGAGCCGGCTAGAAACATAAACGCCCAGCTCTACAGTGCCACGTGAGGACACAGGGCGAGCTGCCATCTCCTCTTTCTACATTGTGAAGCGAAATGGCGCAGACAGAAGCCAGGTCGCAGCTGCCGGCCGGGCGGTCACATCCGCGGTCTCACACAGCCGAGGCTGGCGGGGCTGAGAAGAGCCGGGCCGTCTCCCTCTTCCTGCCCGCTCCTCTCCTGGCCCTCGCCGCTGCACTGTCCAGATGGGAACCTGGAGCTCTGATTCGGGACCTCAAGGATCCCTTTCTAACAAGAATGACCAGAGTCCAGGGCTCCTGATGCTAATTGCTAAGATGCCCTTAACAACAAGGCTTGGACTAGCTTGGTCTTCACAAATGCTATTTATCACTGTTAGATGGTACGTGATGACTAGGTTTCATGTCAAATAAATTTGGATAACTCTGAAATAAATAAGTTTTTCTTATTACAGAACTCATTGGATCCTTTATTCAGTTCATGGACTTGAAAGTCTCTAAGAAAGAATGCTCCCTTTTTAACCTAAAAGCCTTTTGAGGGAAAAATCAGGAAATTTGTGCAGTTCTAGCAACTCCTTGGTATATGTACAAGATAAAGGAAAATACATGTCATACAAAATCTTGTCTATGAATATTCATAGCATTACTCATAGTCAAAAACTGGAAATAGTCCAAATATTCACCAATGGATGAATGGACAGAACAAAATGTATTATGTCCACACAATGGAATATTATTTGGCCATAAAAAATGAAATACTGGTACATGCTATAACATGGATGATTCTGTTTTGTTCCATTTTGTTTGTTTTTGACATGAAATCTCACTGTGTTATCCAGGTTAGCCTCAAACTTGAGGTCCTCCTACCTAAGCTTCCCAAGTTAGCTGGTATTACAGGTGCATGCTACCATACCCAGCTGTGATGGGGATGAATCTTAAAACCATTAGGCTGCCTCAAAGAAGCCAGTTCCTGAGGGGCCAATATTATATGATTTCACTTCAATGAAATGTCCAAAATGGGTACATTTAGGGGAAAAGTAGATTAGGGTTGCTTAGGGCTGAAAGTAGGATTGGGGTAGGGTGAAGACAGAGTAACAGTTAATGGATATGGGCATTCTGTTTTGGAGTGGTTCAGATGCTAGAAAACTGCAGTGTATGTGGGCGAGTGAGAAGTGTGCGGCTGATATCTCAGTAAAGCCACTGTATTTATGTGTATGTATGTAGTTGCTTGGCTGTCCTCAGGCGGCTCTGTGGAAAAGACCAGTGGCAGAGAATGTGCCGGGGACTCAGGGTTCTGCTCCTTGGTCTCACTGCTCAGAATCGGCAGCCTCTGTCCAAACTCTGCTCTTCTCCTCCCTGATCAGCCAAAGTTGAGCCCAAGGAAACAACCCGCTTTTCTCAAATGGCCCTGACGGGCATCTTTTGCAGAGATTTCAAGGGTGTCTCACTTCAGATACCAGATGCATTCACTGGGCCCATGCTGGATGGAGGAAAAATCTCCATGTACTTCAAAAACACCAGCTTGAAAGGAACTGCAGCCTACTTGCAGCTTGAGAAGCAGATTTGTAAAGTGAGCACACATCCCTATTTAGGGATCCAGTAAGTACAAAATAGGGAAGACATGAGTTGCTTAAAGCAGGAGCCACGTCTTAGCAGAAAATCCATTGTTCAAAAATGAAGCAGAATATTGCAAAAAATATATTGGGGACAGTTTTTGGTTTTTTTTATGGAGTGCTGTGGTGTTCTGGCCATGTGAGAATTCAGCAGGAAAGACTTTTGTTTCAACCTCTGTTACTGGAAACATCCCTAAAATGTCCCCATTAAATTTCCTCCCTTGGTACACAGCGCTCAGGGAACAGAATTTAATTTTTGATGAATCACTTCCTTAGTTTCTGAGTCTTTCTGGACTTTAGTTTATTATGGTACAAGGCTACAGGTGGAAAAGTGGAAACCTTGAATTACATTTGGTCTACAGGATGTTCAGACTACAAACTAATTTGAAGTTAAAAAAATCAAAAAGCAGTGGAATTCCTGATGAGATTTGGTTTTGTTTTGCTGTTCTCTGCTTTTCTCTGCCAAGCCAAGTCTGAACTTCACCACCTCCTCAGGCAAGGCCAAGGGCTGAGAGGTGCTGTAGGGTGAGGGTGGAGGCCGCCAGGCCCTGGAATTTGCTCTCCTGTCTCTCTCCTACCTCTCTCTTCTTTCTTTTCTCCTCTCATGTCTTCCTCTCTTTTCTTTGAGCCTCCTTTTGGGGAGGTCTTTGGATACTTAAATGGGTTGACTTCTGACTTCTTCCCTAGCAGTCATAACCTTGTGTCTGAGAGCTGAGTGGCTCTAGTTAATTGGTAATTTGCTATGTGCTGAAGCCGCTTTCTTATTCCTGGGAAGCCCTGCTCCGCTAGCTTCCCTGGCAGGACTCGCTGTGAAGACAGGATAACAAATCACAGAGGCCACGGTGCTCCAGCAGAACAGGGAGCTAAGTCATTAATAGGAACCATTCTCAAGAAGTGACAGGCCTTAAGCCCAGCATCTTTCCCTGAATCTGAAGGTGTGACATAAACAGAATCATCATCTATGGTAGGGATGCAGGCTGTTTGGAGCGCATAAAGCCTCTCATTTGGAATCTGCAGACTGGGTCTTCAGACAGACTGCTGGGACACAAGTCCTTGCCTGGCTTCGTCATTACTTCCCAGCTGGCTTTACAGTCACAGTGCAGCCCACACATGCACAGTACGTTCATACCTCTCCCTGTGCTCTTGTCTTTTGACTCTGCTCTTCCCCTGTCCAAAGGAATGGCAGAAGCCAATGTTCCTCTTGGTTGAAATAATAGAAACCACTCAAAAGAGTTAAAGCAAAAAGGGTCTTCATTCAGGGTGTTTAGTGGAGATTTGGGGTGAGAATAGCATCAAACCACCAAAGGACCAGAAACATTAACCAGAAAGCTCTCTCTGAGTCTCTCCAATCCCTGACTTTCCTTCTCCACTTGGTCCCTTCCATCTGCACAACGGAAGCGGCCCTCTCTGTTCAGCAGGTCTCTACGTGTGCTCTCAAAGGGACCACCAGTTCAAGTCCCTGCCTGCTGGTCAGCGGTGGAGCACAGAGGGTGATCAGATGCCTAAAGGGGACAACAAGGGAGAAGCCAGTAGATCCATTCTGTGCTGGGTTCTGGCTTGGGTGTTGGTCCTCTTGCACTTCTGAGAGGGAGGAAACTTCTCCTTCTGGGGCTGTGTGGGCAAACTCTGGGGCTGTTCAACATTCCCAATCTATGTAAGCTTTCTACTTCAATAGCAACTCCGTGAAGGCAGGAACTTGTTCACAGTCTGTATTTCAGCCTTGTATCTCAAGCACCTAGACCACAGTTGGAGTTCCAATGTTTTTTGATTGAATAAATACTGTAAAACAACTTTATTGAGGTATAACCCAAATATAAGAAACTGCACATATTTCGGAGTATATAATTTTGATATTCTCACATATATAAACATCTGTGAAAGCATCACTAATCAAAATAATGAACAGATGCATCTACCCCAAAAATTTCCACATGCCCCTTGGTGACCACTCCCCATACTAGGCAACTGCTAATTTGTATTCTGTCACTACAGATTAGTTTGCCTTATCTAAAATTGTATGCAAAATGCAAATTTACATGTATATATTCCATGTATTTATGTCTGATTGGCTTCTTTCACTCACACAATTATCTTGGGATTCATTCTATTGTTATGAATGGTTCATTCTCTTTCATTGCTGAGTAGTAATAATTTCATTGTCTGAGTATACCAGTTTGTTCATTTAGATACTAATGGCATGCAAGTAGCTTGTAGTCTTGAGTTAGGAGAAAGAATTCTGCTATGAACATTTATATACAAGTCATGGTCATATACTTTCATTTTTTTGAGTAAATATATTGAAGTAAAATGTTTAGATCATATGGCAGATGTAAGTTTAACATTTAAAGAAATTGTTTAATCATTTTCCAAAACAGTGATAACATTGATCTTCAAATAGTAAACCAAACTTGTATTTCTGGGAAAAACACAATTGGCAACATGTTGTTATTGTTTTACTTATTATTCATTTCGATTTGCTAAATTTTGTTTAGAATTTTCATACCTATATTAACGGAAAATGTTTATCTGTTGCTTTCTTTTCTTATACAGGTTTTTGTCAACAATCAGTGATACTTAGAAGGATTTGGGAAGTGCCCCTTTCAATCTATTGAAAGAGTTTGGTGCTATTTCTTTCTTAAATATTTGCTAGAATTCATTTGTGAAGCAATTTAGCTATTGAGCCTGGTGCCCCACCCCCACTCTTGTGGGAGATTTTGAACCACATACAATTTCTTTAATAGATGTAAGTATGTCCAGATTAAAATTAAAATTCTTTTTTGAAATGCAATTAGCATATCACAAAGTTCACCACTTTCAAGTGTATTATTTAGTATTTTGGTATAGTCTTATGGTTGTATGACTGGACTAGCTAAATCCAGAACCTTTTCATCACCTTAGAAAGAAATCTCATACCCATTAGCAGTTATGTCTCATTTTATTCCATCTCCCGGCTCTGGGCATCACTAATATATTTTCTGTCACTATGGATTTACTTATTCTGTACATATTATATACATGGAATCAGATAATATATGATCTTTTGTGTTGGTTTTTTTTCACTTCGCATAATAGTCAAGGTTCATCCATGTTATAGCAAGTGTCAGCATTACCCTACTTTTTATGGCCTGAATATCTAAAAGAATCTTGAAAAAGAACAAAGTTGGAAGGTTCACACTTCTTGATTTCAAAACTTGCTACAAAACTGCATAATTAAGATTGCTTAATATTGGCAAAAGAGAAACATATAGATCAATAGAATAAAGTTGAGGATACAGAAAAAGTAAACTTCACATTTACAGTATTTATATTTTCAAAAATTTTAAGACAATTTAATGAGAAAAATAGTGTTTTCAACAAATAGTGCTAAGACAATTGTATTTCTATATGCAAAAGAATGATGTGGAATCCCTATCTCACACCATATGAAAAGGTCAACTAAAAATAGATCACAGACAGATGTAGGAGCTAAAACTATAAAAATTTAAGAAACCATAGCTGAGGATATAGCTCAGTGGTGGGGCATTTATGACACCCTGGATTCAAACCCTTGTACCAAATAAAAATATTTTTAAGAAATCATAGACGTACATCTTCATGAACCATGTATTAAACAATAGTTTCTTAGATAGATTCAACAAATAAAAGCAACAAATGAAAAAATCAAAATCATCAAAACAAAAAACTTTTGTGTTTCAAAGGACAACATCAAAAAGTAAAAAGAAAACCCAGAGAATTTAAGTTGAAATTGTTTTTACCAGTCATTTATCTAATGAAAGACTTGTATTTAGACCTCACAAAAGGCTTTTATAATTTAATGACTCAATTAAAAATGGGCAAAGAATCTGAAGAGACAGTTCCCCAAAGAAACATAAATGGCCAATAAACACATGAAAAGACGCTTAACATCACAACCATTGGGGGAACATAAATCAAAATCACGATGAAATACCACTTCACACTTATTAGGGTAGCTAGAATTGAGCAAACAAGTGTCAGGATATGGAGAAATTGAACCCTCATACATTACTGAAGGAAATATAATACAGTTTAACAACTTGGAAAGCCGGTCTTGAGCTCTCCAAACAGTACCAAATGACCCAATAATTTCATTCATAATTTCTTCCAGAGAAATAAAAATGAATGTCCACATAAAAATTCATACATTAATGTTCACAATAACATTATTAATAATAATCCCAAAGTAGAAACAATCCAAATGTAATCAGCGGATAAACAGGTAAACACAATATGATATATACGTGTTATGGAATATGATTTGGTGATAAAAAGTAGTACTCACACCTGCCTCTGCATAGGTCTTGAAAGCATCTGGAATGAAAGAGTAGGCAAATCTACACACACAGAAAGTAGATCAGCGCTTGCCTAAGATGGAGGGGACAGGTGAAGAGCTTTAGTGGGAAGTTGACAATTAGGGGGGCAATGTTACTTTGTAAAGTATGAAAATGTTCTAAAATCAATTCTGGTGATGAATATGCAACTCTGTACTAAAAGCTATTGAATGATCCACTTTAGAGGAGTGTATGGCATGTTAATTCGATCTTAATAAAGTTACTTGTAAGAATAAAAAGAGTTTAAAGGCAAATAAAAAGCATTTTCCCACTCTAGCTGGTGACCTTTTCCCACTCTGCATGCTGGGTCAGGGGCTCTGGATCTCTTGGTGGGAATTTGTGCTTCTAAAGCCTGGGCCTTGGTAAGTTTCTCATGGGGTGAGAATGAAGGAGAGAGCAGTGTGGGGGTGCTGGGGAGGCCAGCAGGAGGGATGCAAGGGGCAAGAGAGGGGCTGGAGACTAAGCAGAGGGCAGGCACCACAGGGAGAAGGGGGCTCAGGATACAGGGGTGACCGTTTACTGTCCTGACTCTGTCTCTGCTGACTGTGGGGCCCAGAAAGGTCAGAGAGCTGCCCTGTTCCCAGATTCCCTCATGAGAAAGCAGTGGCTAGCACTCTACACCATGACTCGCCCTTCTTCTCTCCTCACAGAGGGGACCAAGAGCGTATTGGAGTGCTGCAGTCATCCATCCATCAGTTCTCCCAGCTCTCCTGACCTCGCCCACTGTAGGCCTGTCTTGGCTCAGCCTGTATGCAGGGGGACCAGGGATGAACTCCCAAACCTCCATCTTCCTCTGTGCAGGAAGAATGATCATTAACCTGACTTGCCGCCCCCAGAGATTCAGAAGGAGGATCCAGAGTTATCACAGGTGGAAAAGAACCCCCAGCAGCAGTATTGTGAATTGTAGGAAATCTTTCACATGAACATGAGATGCTGATTCCCCAGCACCAGTTGTGCACATCTGTATAACTTCTGACCCATGTGGGGCCTGCAGTTTGATAGGGGAAAGGTAGGGAGGGCTGCTGGAGACTGGAAAAGAGAGGTAGGACAACAGGTCATGCAGAAGCAGACCCACACCTCAGTCCTTTTGGCTTTGGTTCCTCTGAATTCAGCCTGTGGGCTACTGAAAACCACCTTTATACACAGATTCCTCAGGCCCATGAAGCCGGGCCAGGCAGGTCATTTCTGTGCTCTCAGCTTGCTCTCCTTCAGAGGGAACTCAGATCAAAATTCTGTAATAAAAGGCGTAGGGATTGAAAATGGGGAAAATTCATCTGCAAGGAGACTTGCAGGTCACAACTTTACTGAGATCACTGCTGGGGAATGTGTGCTTTCTACAGATGGTAGTAGTTCGATGCAGAAAACACTGCAAAATAAAAAAATCTTCATAACCATACCCTAAAGTCCCCCAGGTTGCAGAGAGTCTTCTAGCCATGTCTTCTGGGAACCAGAAGAGGGGCCAGCAGGGCAGAGGGAACAGCTTCCCCTCTCCTGCTGCCTTCATCCAGAAAACAGGGGGATCATCAGGGGGATCTGATGGACAGTAGGAGGCAAACACGATGTCTTGAAAGAGAACGAGGCATGAATAAGAGTGCTCAGGCAGCTGGGGGACCAAGGCCTGCCCCTTCCCAAACTAACTGCCAGGACAGGCCTCTCAGCTACTGCTCTGTGTGGCTGGGCATGGAACTCACTGGGTCACTGGTGGACCTCTGGAGGTGCAGCTCCAGGGAAGCAGTCCTGCTCTCCAGTCTTCACAGGGGCGATGGGTGCCAGGAGCCACTCTCTGTTCGGATTGCTTTTTGCCAATGTCTGTTCTGACTGCATGGTCCCAAAGCTCACCGATCTTTAAATATTTTGAATGTCCTCCCTAGTGCATAACCTCAGTACTAGAATAAGACTGGTCAAATTGCAAGTGGCAAAATTTAAGAGGGCTCCTTTTTCTGATCTCATTTTGGTTTAAATTCCCTCCTGACTCCATACTGCAAACCCAGGGCTTCTTTTTTCATCAACCCATTTTGAAAAGTTTGTTCAAGCAAAAGTTTTTCTACTTGTTCCCACTCTTCTCCATGCATTTAATTTGTATCTTAGAAGAGAAAGTGAAACATAGTCAACCATCCAATAAAATTTACTGATAGTGGTGGAACTTCAGATATCTAAGAACCTACTAAGAATCATGGGGGAAAAAATAGCTACTATTTACTGAGTGCTTTCCAGATGCCCGACACAGGGCTAAGCACATCATGTATTATTTGATTTATGTCTCCCACAGCCCCACGGATCAGAATCAGTTATTATGAGGGGATGGAGCCAGTCTGACGCAGGGTAAGTAGCTTGCTCAGGTTCCCATGGTAGCAGCCCAGCACCTGCCCACTGTACCTTGGAGGAGGAGGGTCCACCCTGCTTTCATCAGTGTGGTGCATTCACCCAGACAAGCCTGCCCCACAGTCCCCTCAGAGGCAGCAGCTGAGGCAGGGCTGCCACTTGGGGCAGCGACATCACACACACAAACGCAGCGACATCACACACACACACACACACACACTCTTCACCTGAGTGTAGAACACAGTGCAGGGTCAGTGCATAGATATTCCTGGGCTTTCTCTGGGTAATTGAATAATTCAAGTTTACCATTCTGTTTTGCAATAAGTGTATTCTTGGTAAACTTATTTTTCAGTATCCTTCCCCAATTCTTACTTCAAAAGTCACTGTGATGAAACCATGTGTGTTCATTTTGCACACTGGAAGAATTATAGAAAAACAAAAAGAAGGAAAAAAAGGGATGCATTGTCTGACTATTGTTAACATTTGGGGGTTTTTATTTCTAGCTCTTTTTTTTCCACGTACTGGGAATCAAACTCAGGACCTCATGCTTGCCAGGCTGCTAACCCATATCCCCGGCCCCTTCTAGGTTATTTTTTTACGTGTAGCTTTTTTCTCCTTGTTTACATTGTTACAATCATACTATCTGTACAATTCTGTATCGTGCTTTTTAAACTCATCATTACATAAAAATTTTTCATGTGATTGAAAAACTTCAAAACTATCAGAGAAAACACTTTTATAACATTCTATTTAGTGGGTGAACCATAGTTTATTTAACCATACCCTAACCTTCAATACCACTTTGTAAGTTTAGATTTTCATGTATCAGGTTTTCAGTAAGTCAGTTAGTGATGTTTGCCAACATCTGTGCTCTGTGTATCTAAGAGTTAAAGTTATAGCTGGTCAAGTGATATAAATTTGGCTTTTTACAAATAGTTTAGGATGAGTTTAAAATCGTAATAAAGTAGAATAAGAGAATTCTACAGACAGCGTCCCTGAATCTTCATAAGGCATTCAACTAAATCTCTTAGGAACTCTGTGGACAATGAAGAAACAGGAGTTAAACAACTACATACCTATGTCGTCATGTAATCCATAACTGGTTGGACAACTAACCCCAAAGAATACTAGTATAAGGGTCAGGGTCAACCTGGAGAAAAGTGTCTGGTGGTTATGAGGCTAGGTCATTAGCCTAATCTCTTTATGCATGTTTTAATTAGGCATATTGGTGAAATCTTAGAATAAGGACTTATAAATTATAAAGTTGTAAAGGGCAAGGTTATGTGATAGAAAAAAAGATCTCCCCAGATTGGAATAGTTGAGACCAAGAAGTTGAAGAGACAAGGGTAAAGAAAGTCTTGTACTTAGGCTAAAAAAATCAACCATATAAACTTAAAAAAAAAAAAAATGGAGTTAAAAGAAGTTGGTTGGCTGCAAGCTCAGTACGAGCCCACAGTGTGACACACTAAAAACAAACAAACAAACAAAAAAACCTCTGAGCAGCATGAATAGTATGTCCTTTACAGAGCAGAGATGTCACACTTCCACTGACTCTGTGCTGATGAAATCATATAGATCTTTCTGGGAAACACATTTTAGGAAAAGATTTGACAAGTAGGAGGAGGTCACTGAAAGGGCAGTCAGCCTAGCGTCAGCTCTGGAAATGCTGTCGCCTCAACGCTGCCAAAGCAGTTGGGCACAGGGCTGGCCTCTAAAGCCAGCCTCTGCTGGGCTCCGAAATTCAACTGCCATCCAGCTCAGGGACCTTGGACAAGTTACTCTCAGTGCCTCAGTGCCTCCATCTGTCAAATGGCAACAACAATAGCACCTATACATTAGGTTGTCAAGTGGGTTAAATGGATTAGCAATTGTCAAGCATTTAGAATGGTGCCTGATATTACTGTGTAGAGTTGAAGAGTTCTAGCCTGCAGAATGCTTGGAAGGATGTGACACGGGGCAGTAAATACCTGCAAGATGTCCTAGGGGTGAGAAGTGATGCTTTATCCTGCAGGCTCTTGAGAACCATGCTTGGTTTAACAGAGAGGCAGAGGTGTGACTTGTCCATTAAGGAGCACTTATGTGCTAGATGCCAGGAATATTGAAGTAAATGAGACACACTCTTTAGTCCAGGGCCTACAGGGTCTTTCTAGGAAGAGGTGTGTACACAGATTATCACAACAATGTGGGATAGCTGCTTCGGGCAACTGAGGGAGGGGTGATTAACTGTCTCCTGGGGAACAACACCATGCATTAGCAGATGTGGGGCATCTCAGCAGGATCTACAGGGGTAAGTAGGAGTTTATGTGGGAGCAGAGGGAACAGGGTGTGGGAGCACAGCTGTCACTGGGTATGGAATTTTCTAGGCTATGGTGATGAGGTGAGTGGGATGGCAACAGATGAATTTAGAGATAAAGTGAGGTCTTTTCCAGCTCAAAAATGCATGATTTTTTTTTTTGAGACAAGGTATTGCTATGTGGTTCAGGCTGGCCTCACACTCATGGGGATCCTCCTGCCTCAGCCTCCCAAGTGCTGAGATTACAGGGGTGTACCACCATGCCCGGCAAAGATAAATGATCTAGAAGATGGCTACAAAAATCAGGAAAACCACAGCAATATGATCCCCATTCCCTGAACCTTCCATCTCACCAACTGTGTTCTCAACAGTCTACCACAGCAAAGTTTAAATAAATGGATTTTAGGGGAACAAAGAATGATTTGATTGAATTTTCTAGTCACCTTTTTTCAGTATAAACAAAGGGAAATACGCTTACAGAACGTGACAGCGTCATGTTCCTAAGACATCTACAACTTGGAAGTATCCACGCGCAGAGGCTGGAGCAAAACAGGAAGGTTGAGCTCTTTCCCACCAAGATTGAGGACGCTCTCTGAAAGAAGTCCCCTCACCACCTGTATTAGTCCATCTTCTGTTACTAGGATAAAGCACGTGAGGCTGGGTACCTTAGAAGGAAAGAAATTTATTTAACTCATGGTTCTGGAGGCTGACATTTTATTTTATTTATTCATTTTTTGTTTTTATTTTTTGGTACTGGGAATCGAACTCAGGACCTTGCACTTGTCAGGCAGCCACTTATGCCAGTGAGCTATATCCACAGCCCCTAGGCTGACCTTTTAAATAGCACGATGCTGGCTCTGGTGAGGGTCCCCCTGGTTTTGTCACCTCATGGTGAATGACATTATGATGAGAATGTGTGCAGGAAGGACAGAGTACATTGCAAGACAGGAAGCCAGAGAAAAG
>RJWM01036196.1:0-18209 GCA_004363535.1 Dasyprocta punctata | reverse complement strand
AGATTTCCTTTCTTCTTTTTCTCCTTCTTCTTCTCCTTCTCCTCCTCCTCCTCCTCCTCCTCCTTCTTCCTTTTTTTTTTTTTTTTTTACACAGGGTCTTGCTATGTAGTTCAGGCCAGCCTCAAGCTCACTGTGTAGCCAAGGCTGCCCTTAAACTCAAGGCAGTCCTCCTGCCTCATCCTCCTGAGTGTTGGGATTACAGGAGAGCACCACCACACTTGGCTTCAGATCCAGTTTCTTTCTAACCTTACTTATTTGGCTTATCACTTTTTAATTTTTGATATTCTAATAAATATGTAATGATATCCCATTGTGCTTTCAATTTATATTTTTTAAGGATTAATGATGTGTTGAAAATTTTTTCACATACTTATTTGCTGTCTGTACACCCCCTTGTCTGTTTGTGTCTTTTATTCATCACTCAATCGCTAGTAGCATGAAATATTACTTCTATATTAAAATAAGCTGATATCTTATGAGTAGGATGGGAACTTTTAATGATTTTGGGCTAATTCTCATACTCTCCACCTACTGTAGCGTGTTTTGCTTTGGTATTTTGGCATATGTTTAACCGAACAGTAGCAAACACACAGAAAAGCACAAATTTCGAGCGGTAAATTTCCATGAAGTGAGGGAAACCGTGTGACCTGGGTCAGCAAGCAGAAAGCCCGAGCCGTGCGCTCGTCACGTCGCTGCAGTCGGCTAAGACTGCGCCGCGCGCCAGGGCCTCCTGCACCTGGCGGTTTCGCTCACTATTACGTTGGTGAAACTTGTCTATATGGTTTTCTATAACTATATTTCACTCGTTATTCCTGAGCTTAAGATTCTCTTAAAATGTTAGTGAGGTTACATGATACACAAGAAACTGTAGGATTTGATGTGTTTGACATATGTGCAGACCCATGTCATAGGAACCATCAGGATAGTTCCTATTAACCACTTTCTCAAAATAGACTCTGAAGTTTTCTTTGTTTCTTTTTTTTAGCAGCACCGGGGATTGAACTCACAGACCTCACGCCTGCCAAACAGGCACTTAAGCCACTGAGCCAAACTCCCAGTCTTAGTTTTTTGAGGCAGGGTCGCACTGTGTAGCTCAGGCCGGCCTTGCACTCACGTTGCAGCCCAAGCTGGCCTTGAACTCACAACGCTCCTCCTGCCTCAGCCTTCAGAGTGCTGGGATTAAAGGTGTGCGCCACCTTGCCCGGCATTTTTTTTTTTTTTTCAGGTACCAGGGATTGAACTCGCAACCTCGCGCCTGTCAAACAGGCGCTTAAGCCACTGAGCCAGACTTCCGGCCCAACCCTGAATTTTTCAAGAAAAAAAAAATGGCACCTAAAAAAGATGGACATCCTAGGGCTATTCTGGCTTCCAGCTCCTTTGTTGACAATTACAATAGGCAATGCTTATTTTTTTATTGTTTAAGAGGATTTCAATGAGAAAGGTTTCATTACATATGCTTCATTTTTTTAAAAATCTAGCTTTACAAGACCAGAAACATAAATAATTACTCTAAACTGCCTCTTAAAGTAGTTCCATGACATAATGTCATTTGTGACTGTCAAAAATAAATAAGAAATCGTGATATGAAAGAAAAATAAAAGTTTACACACATGCTCACACACACACCTGAACTAGACCAAATTTCTAGATTAACTAAGATAAAAATCTCAACCATAAAAGCAATAATAGTATTTATAGGGCATTCAATTGAAGACTACTTGCTCTACCTTTTTTAACGTAGCACTAGATTTTTCTTGGCTATGTATAATATTTTTGTAGTTGTTATAATGTACAATTCTTTTTTTCTTTTCTCCCCAGCACTGTGAGCGTGCTAGGTAAACCCTTCTCAGGTCATTAAGAACTGCCTCTGGAGCTTCAAATTACTTCTGCTCTCCAGAGACAATAAAATACCACACAGCTGTAAAAAAGGAGATGTACGGTACTAAATGAAGTATATAAGTAAGTAAAAAAAAAAATTCATGCATACTACTTTACTCTCTTCATAGGCAATCTCAAGGTGATGTATTCACAGGTAAACATTCACTGAATTCCCGGCCCCAGGTTCCGGCTCTCAGAGTGTGGCCGGCAAGAACACATCTATCTAGCACTGGAGGAGAATAGTTTTTGCATTTTAGTTAAAAAACATGGAGTTGGGGCCAGGGATGGAGCTCAGTGGCACAGCGCCTGTCTGGCAAGCACAAGGTCCTGAGTTGGATTCCCTGTACCTACCCACCCCCAAAACAAAACAAAACAAAACAAACAAAACAAAACAAAACAAAAAACATGGAGCTATAAATGCCAGAGTTTAAAAAAAATATTTCCATGTTAAAATATGAAATATGTTATAAAACTGAACAAGAAAAGTTTTAAAATCTAACCAAATACAGGAACACCTCATTCCTAAAGCCTGAATATTTTTCTATCTTTTTAAAGTCAATGGGTAATTATTAGAAATATCTAAGCTGGCATGGTCGTGTATACCTATAATTCCAGCACTCTGGGAAGCTGAGTCAGGAGGAGCTTGAGTTCGAATTCTGCCCGGGCAAGTTAGCCAAACCTTGACTCAAAATTAAAAAAAAATAAAATATAAAAAGGGCTGGGGATGTAGCTCAGTTGTAGAGCACCCCTGGATGTGATGCTCAGTACCACAAAGAAAGAGAGTCGCAGGTATGGACTTGTGGTGCAGGCCTACAATCCCAGCATTCTTGGAGGCTGAGGCAGGAAGTTCACAAGTTCATTCCCTGCTTGGGCAATTTATTGACTTGCCAAGACTCTGTCTCAAAATACAGAATTTAAAAAACTTTTTGTTCCATTTTTTGAGACAGGGTCTTGCTGTGTAGTTCAGGCTAGTTTTGAACTCATTATGCAGCCAGGTTGGCCTCAAATTTACAGCAGTCTTCCTGTCTCAGCCTCCAGAGTGCTAGGATAACAGGTGCACACCACCATACCCAGCTCAAGAATTATTCTTAAAAGGGTTTAATATGTAATTTAGGGTGAAGACACTGAGTTCAATCCTCAATAAACCACAACCCAAAACAAAAAGATACCATACTAAAAGTCTCTCATTTGGTTCTTTATCAAAGATGAAGTTTATAGATTATTAACATATCTACTGACGTAAGTTTTTAATTAATGGCATAAGTGAAAAAAATTAAAATATAAAAATAAGGCTTTTTAAATTACTAGTCTGAGCCAGGCATGGTGGCACACACCTTTAATCACTTCAGCGTCTGCCTGGCAGGCGCGAGGTTGTGAGTTTGATCCCCAGTGCCGCCAAAAAAAAAAAAAAAAAAAAAAATAGGTAAATAAATAAATTACTAATCTGATAAACTATGATAACTAAAAACCTATTCACCTTTGATTATGTTGATTGGACACATTTCACATTATCTCTGGCCAAGATTACTCTGTCTTTTTGAAACAGGGTCTTTTTGTGTGTGTGTGTGTGTGTGTGTGTGTGTGGCACCAGGGATCGAACTCACAATCCTATGCCTGCCAGACAAGCACTTAAGCCACTGAGCCAAACTCCTGGCTCTAGCTTTTGAGTCAGGGTCGCACTGTGTAGCTCAGGCCAGCCTTGCACTCTTGTTGTAGCCCAAACCAGCCTTGAACTCAACAATGCTCCTCCTACCTCAGCCTCCCGAGTGCTGGGATTAAAGGTGTGCGCCACCACGCCCGGGTTTGAGACAGGGTCTCGCTATGCAGTTTAGGCTGGCCTTGAACCCACTTTGTAGCCCAAACTGGCCTTGAACTCACAGTGATCCTCCTGCCTCATCCTCCAGAGTGCTGGGAGTATAGGTGTGTGCCACCACACCCAGCTGCTGGCAAGTAATACTCTATCAAATAGCTCCATGGTTTTTGTTTGTTTTGGTAATGTCATCCTGATTTTTTTTTTTTTTTTTTGGTACTGGCAATCGAACTCAGGACCTTGCACTTGCCAGGCAGGCACTGTGCCACTGAGCTATATTCCCAGCCCAGCTCCATGTTTTTTATCAGTGGTGACAGGCAGTGGTGATGCCAGGCGATGATGTCACAAGCCGAGACTCCTTAGCTTCGACTCGGCCAAGCTTTATGCATGGCCGGTCAGTTGCTAAGTATATTTGCTTGGATTGACTATGGGTTTTAATACATTCATTTTTACTAACACAACATTTAGCTTTAAAAATTTTTTTTAACTTTGAGTTTTCTTATGAAACATAGAAATTTAATACCTAAGATTTAGCAGAGATGTTCTAATTAAGAGACTGAGGTTCTTTTAATGTTGTGCTATCCTACTGGCATATGCAAATCTGCAGCATCCTATGTAGCTGTTTGTGAAGAATTTATGAAACCAGAGCAAGGATATATGTATTTGCCTGAACTGACTGTGATTTTAGCAGAAGCCCCACAAAGTAGAAAATGCCCTCTGATGCATTTTTCAGAGCAGGTCAAAGCTAATGGTCAGTGGGGACGGTCTTCCCTTGCACTAGTAGTCAGCAAGGAAGAACTCAGCAGAGAATCACTGCCACAGATTGTCAATTCAGGGGACGTCTGGCTCTTTAGTGTTAACTAATAATGTTAGCTATTTTTGGTATATAGAGATACATTTGTATTGGGGGCTTCATTTTTTTTAAAAAATGTTTTTATAGATTCCAAGTCTTTTTTTATTAATTAAGTTTATTGGCACATTTTAGGTATATATAATGATCACATTCATCATAGGGAATTTGTACCTGTATGTGATATAACTTGACTCTTTTTACCCCATTCCCCCACATCCCTTTTATCCCTCCTCCCCTCCCCATTTACGAAAACTTTCTTTCCATGTTTTCCTTCTCTTCTCTTTTTTTTTTTTCACTTTTCCCTTCCCCCTCCCCCAGGCCTTTGTTCCCCCTACCACCACCATTTGTACAATTTCTTCCTATTTCACAATATCTATTATACATTTTGGTCCTTATTTACACTTTCAGTTTCTCACAGCACAGAAAAAAATAAAGTACTTGTACATGTGTGTCTGATTTATTTCACTTAACAGTATGGCCCCAAGGTGCATACATTCACCTAGAAATGTCTCGTTTATCCTTCTTTATGACTGAGTAGTATTCTGTTGTATAAAAAGCCACATTGTCTTTATCCATTCTTTGATTGATGGGCATTTAAGCTATTTTCAAGATTTAGTTATTACAAAATGTGCCACTATAAATATGGGTGTGCCTATGTCACTATGGTATGATGCTTCTAATTCTTTCAGGAAGAAACCAAGAGGGGGAATAGCTGGGTCGAATGGAAGTTGTAGTTCAAGTTTTTTTGAGGACTCTCCATACTGATTTCCACAGTGGTTACACCAGTCTGCACTCCCAACAGTGGAGAAGGGTTACTTTCTCCCTACAGCCCCACCAGCAGTTGGTATTGGTTGATTTCTTGATAATAGCCATAGTACTGTAGTTTTCAACATAAAGATCTTTTCCTTTAGATTGATTCCCCAGTGTTTCATTTTGTTGGATGCTATTGTGAAAGGTTTTGGTTCCCTAATTTCTCTCTCAGTGAGTTTGTTGTTTGTGTACAGGAAGGCTATCAGTTTTTGAGTGTTGACTTTGTATTCAGCTATGCTTTGGAGTGAGATGGAATCACACGTTGTTTTAGTTCGAATTTCTCAAATACCAGTGATGTTGAACATTTTTTCATATATTTATTTGCTGTTTCTACTCTCCATTTGAGAAGTATCTATTCATTTCATATGCCCATTTTTGGATTGGGTTTTTTAATTTGGGTGATCTGATTTTTTTGAGTTCTGCATATATTCTCAATAGTAGTCCTTTGTCTGAGGAGCAGCTGGCAAGCATTTTTTCCCACATTGTGGGTTGTCTTTTCACTCTGTTGGTGATTTCTCTTGCTGTACAAAAGCTTTTAAGAAGATGAGATACCAGTTGTTGATTCTTTTTGATAATTCCTGCGTGATTGGGGTTTTGTTCATTAAATCTTTGCCTATACCAGTGTCTTCAAGAGGTCTACCTATTCTATCTTCCAGC
Source organism: Dasyprocta punctata (assembly GCA_004363535.1). Lineage (NCBI taxonomy): Eukaryota > Metazoa > Chordata > Mammalia > Rodentia > Dasyproctidae > Dasyprocta > Dasyprocta punctata. The sequence goes on along the minus strand of RJWM01036196.1, from coordinate 12,201 downwards.
AGATTTAATGTTTCTGTATTAATATTTAGATCTTTGATCTATTTCTATTTTGTTTTAGTGCATGGTGAAACATATGGGTCTAGTTTTAATCTTTGGCATATGGAAAGTCAGTTTTTCCAGCCCCATTTATTAAAGAGGCTGTCTTTCTTCCAGTGAATGTGTTTGTCCCCTTTGTCAAAGATAAGGTGACTGAGTGTGTCTGGAGCTGTTTCTGCATCTTCTAATGTGTTCCACTGCTGCATCTTCTAATCTGTTCACTGATCCTCGGGTCTGTTTTTTTGCCAGTTTTCCCAGAATGGCCTTTGCTATTCTAGGTCTTTTCTGGTTTCAAATGAATTTTAGGATTGTTTTCTCTAAATCTGTGAGATATGCTGTTGGATTTTTTTCTACTTACGAAGAGTCTACATAAAAAGCCATAGAACAGACAAGCAGGTTTAGCAAGGTCATGGTACAAGGTCACAAAGCCATATACAGAAATCTAGTGTTGGCCTATATACAAGCAGTGAACAATTCAAAAGTAAAATTGTAAAGGCAGAAGTTACAACATCACAAAAAAGTTTAAAATAATATTACTGTATAAATCTACCAAAATGCATTCATTATCTGTATCCTAAGAACTATAAAAACTGATCAAAAGTATTCAAATTGCTGTTGGATTTTGATCAAGATTGCATTAAACCTGTATAACAATTTTGGAAGTATGGGCATTTTCACTATACTGATTCTTCCTACTCGAGAACAAAAGATATATTTCCATTTTCTGATGTCCTCTTCAGTCTCCTTTTTCAGAGTACTGTAGTTTTCAACGTAAAGATCTTTTCCTTTAGATTGATTCCCCGGTGTTTCATTTTGTTGGTTGCTATTGTGAAAGGTTTTGGTTCCCTAATTTCTCTCTCAGTGAGTTTGTTGTTTGTGTACAGGAAGGCTATCAATTTTTGAGTGTTGACTTTGTATTCAGCTATGCTTCTGAATTTGGTTATTAAACCTAGAAGACTGTTATGGTTTAGATGTGTCTAGATGTCCCCCACAAAGCTTCATGCAGTCCTGGGGTTTTTTCTTTGGAAGCAGCTGAGTTTAGAGTGTGTGATTGATTTGTAGTGCGATGCTGTGATTAAGGATGCTGGGATTAAGGCTGGCTGACTGCTGGATCACCAGTGACTGCTGATTGGATTGGTACTACCCTTATCCCAGCAGTCCAGATAAGATAAAAGGGGCAGAAAGGGGCACGTCTTCCTCTCTGATCTTCTGTCTTACTACTTTTGCTGTCTTTTACCACCGTGAATGGTTGCCCCTCTGCCATGTGCCACCCTGTCTTGGAGCCAGCCAATTATGGACTGAAACCTCTACAAACTGTGAGCTAAGTAAAACATTCTTTAAATTTGGTTGTCGGGCATTTTGTCTCAACATTGAGAAACTAAGACAAAATCTTTTGATGAAGTTTTTGTGGTCTTCTATGTAGAGTATCATGTCGTTTGTAAATAATGATAATTTAACTTCTTCTTTTCTTATCCTTACTCCTTTTTTTCTTTCTCTTGTCTAACTGCGCTAATGTTTCCAGAATTATATTGAATTAAGAGCAATATTCTTGTCTTGTTCCTGATTTTAAAGTGAAAACTTTCAGTTTTTGTACATTTATTATGATATTGGCTGTTGCTTTGTCATAGATGGCTTTCATCAGATTGAGATAAAGACCATCTATTCCAATTTTTTGTAGGGTTTTTATCATTGTATTGGTTGATACTATGTCCCCCCAAGTCCTCATATACTTTCAATGGGGCTGAGTAGCGCTGGGGATTGGTGATGTGAGTGCTGCACCCGCCCAGGGGTGGAGCCGAGATACAGTGTAAGGGAGAGGAATCTTCCTCTTTCTTGCTTCCTCTCTCTCTCTCTCTCTCTCTCACCAGTGTGCCTTGCTGTTAGGCAGCCGCCATGAATGGCAGCCCCACCACACCATGCTGCCTTGGAGCCAACTAAGTATGGACTGAAACTCCTGAGAAACTGTAAGAAATAAACCTTTCCTTCCCTAATTTTGGGTGTCAGGTATTCTGTCTTAGCAACAAGTGAAAAGTAACTACGACAATCATGAATGGGTGTTGGACGTTTAGACTTTAAGTCTTGAACCTCCCTGCCAAGGAAAAACTGAAAACAAGTGGAAGATCATTCCAAGAGGCCTGGACAGAGTCATTTGACATGATTGAGTGCAATAGGGAAGTGTTAGGTACTCTGTGTAGTAAGTGTTGTGTGTTGCACATCAAGTGTCAGACAGTGCTGTGACACCACTCACAAAAGTGTTGCCAAACTTGGTGAAATTGAAAGGAAAAGGTTTCTTGCAGGGAAATTAAGGAAATATCCCTCCTAGTGTATCAGTTTTTGCAACTATCTTTCTAAAACAAATCATCTGACAGCTGTTAGCTTTCAGATTACACTGTGTATAGCAAAACATGGTAAGCTCCTCTCAGATGCGGAGTTTATCAAAATGGCCATGTTGTCTGGGAGTAACTCCATTTTTCATGATTTCCCAAACAAGGACAGAATTATGCAACACATCTCTGAGATGCCACTTAGCAGAAATACTATTAAAGATTGAGATCTACGCACAGCAAGTACTGTTAGTCAGCTCACCAGTGACTCACAAAAGGCAGCCTGTTACCCTATGTGCATGGATGAAAGCTCGGATATAAATAATTATGCAAGGCTAGCAGTAATTCTGTGCTATGCTCTTAGTAATATCACGAGACCAGAGCTAGTAAAACTGGTGTCTTTGGCTGGAAGAACACAAGGGGTCGATATCTACAATGCTGTGTTGGAGGCTTTTTTGTCACAAGACACAAGACCAGAAAAAGTGGTTTCAATTACTAGTGATGGGGCACCATGCATGGTAGGGACAACATCTGGTTTCATGCAGCTCTTTGTTAAAGAAGTAAAACATCCAGTCATTCGGTTTCATTGTATTATGCATCAAGAAATCCTTTGTGCCAGAGAAAGCAGCAAAAAATCAGGCGTTACCTTCAAAGATGTCACAAAAATGGTGAATTATAGTATAGCTCATGCTCTTAATTTTTGATGAGGTTCAGGCACAGTATAATGCCTTACATATGTACAGTAATGTCTGGTGACTGAGCAGAGGACGAGTCCTGGATTGATTTGCAGCGTGCTTGGATGTAATTAGGCTGTTTATGAATGAAAAAAGGCAAGGATTTTCACAGCTCACCAATATGGCCTGGCTTAACAACCTCATGTTTTGTTTTGTTTTGTTTTGTTTACAGATTTTTGCACTATACTTCAGTGTACTGAACAAAATACCGCAAAGTATAGGGAAAACAGCAGAAAATGTTTTGTGATATCAAAAAATTTGAGAGAAAACTGCAAGTTTTGAAAGAGACCTTGAAAATGGGCAGCTAAAATATTTTCCAAATATAAAAACGCATTTAGAAAATTCTACAACTTTTTCAGACAATCCTACAAGCCATTAGAAAACCTATAAGGAATTTCTAGCACTGTAGCAACTACAAGGGAGAATTTTAGTAACAGGTGTTTACAGTTCCATAAGATGGAGACAACCTTATGTTTTCTCCAGGTAAAGTCAAATTTGAAGAACTTGATCTTTCCTTTTTTAAAATTAATTAATTGATTAATTTTTTGATCTTTCCTGCTTATACTGGTTCCATTTTGGAAATCTGAAAATGGAGCTACTGGAATTTCAAGAAAGCTGAATCTGGGAAAATAAATTCTGTGACCCGCGTGCAACACTTGAGACAACAGAGAAGAGAGAGTATGAAGGGATGGCACAGCGCAGCACAGTTGATGGTTCGGAAAATGAAATCCTTAAAGTGTGAAATTCTCTGCCAAATAATTTTAACTCAATTAAAGCGCTTCTGTTGGCTTGTGAGCAGCTATTTTTAGCTTTGAATTACATCAAATCTGAGCGAAGAAACAGACTAACATAACCTGAGTGCTGCACGTGTTGCTCTCAAACTAAGGAAGTATGAGCCAAAATTTGACAAATTAATCAGCATGCACGAACAGAAAAGATCACATTAATTGTACAAAAGTATGCCCAATGCAAACTTTTACCTTTCAATAAAAAGCTGTTTGTGTCATTGAAAGCTCTGTTACTGTGTTTTTCTTTTAAGACAAAAGATGTTAACCTTTGATTGGCTTTTTGTAAACCGAAACATCAGCTTTCAGGTTTAATCACAGTGTTGGTACTTTGCAATAGATAAGTGGGTTTGGGGTTGCATTTTGGGCACTTGGTCTCTAAAAGTTTTGCTATCAGTTTTACATCAAAATGACTGTTGTGCCGGGCGTGGTGGCGCACTCCTTTAATCCCAGCACTCGGGAGGCTGAGGTAGGAGGAGCGTTGTGAGTTCGAGGCCAGCTTGGGCTACAACGCGAGCGCAAGGCCGGCCTGAGCTACACAGTGCGACCCTGCCTCAAAAAACCAGGGCCGGGAAGGTTGGCTCAGCGGCTTACGTGCCTGTCAGGCAGGCGCGATGTTGTGAGCTTGATCCCCGGTGCCGCAAAAAAAAAAAAAAAAAAAAAAAAACTTTCCTTCCAACTTCTTTCCTTCCAACTTCTTTGTAGGCTTGTCAGGAAATGAATTTTATTTTGTTTTACCTGTTGATCATTGATTCAGCTTCTATACTTAAACCTGCCCGATTTTCTCAAATGCAGAACCTGTGCTTGTGTTCCTTGGGGCAATGCCCTTATCATCAGTTCCGGAGGGCTTGAACCTGTCTCACAATCCAGCCTGGACCAAGTAATTTCCCTCATCTCCCTATGTCATCCCAGTGATTCAGTGAGGAATTGTAAAAAAAGAGGTTTCAAAAGACTATGCAGTCAGAAAAATACGATTTTTAACAATGAAGGGAAGCTATATTCTGCATCTTGTACTCTGGCAAACTTAACATCAGTCTAAAATTGATTTCCATAGGTGATTTGTGAGTACTTAAGGAGAAGACCAGATCACTGGGAGCCAATCTGAGTTTATCAAAAACAAGTTAAACCACACACTTTATTTCCTTTTTGGATAAGATTTGTACATTGGGAGCCAAAGAGAATGCTGTATAATGAATGTAAGACACTGAACTCCTTGTGAACAAGATGAAAAACAGTAGAGCAGATTATAAAACAATTAGATCTTGCTTGAATGACTATGGCTGGAGAAAGCAGATAAATGGTCCCTGGGACCAAAGCCTTCAGTTATACTGCAAGGTTCTGTCATGAACTCTTTTACACGTAATATATTTTTATTAATGCTTTGAATAGAAACTCACATATAATTAAAATTTTAGACCACATGCAATTGTTAAACATTACTAATTTATTCATTGACACTAAAGATGTGTTAGGTATACCTAATTATAAAATTCAACGTTTCAGTTAAAAATCTACAGTACAGAGATAGGGATGTAACTCAGTGGTACAGATTGTTTGCCTAGCATGCACGAAGTCCCTGTGTTTGATGCCCAGCACAGAAAAAAAAGTCAACAGTAGCAGGATATTTCAGGTAAACATGTCCTTCAGCAGGACAGATAGGAATTTTTAGTGGACTGTAATCTTGGGCTTCATTAATTAACTTAGTGCTTAAAACCAGATGAACACTGGCTCAATCTCTTCTTTCTTAATAGACCGAATCACATTTTGATAAACGAAGACATCCGCAGGCTAACCTGTGATGCTATGAGTTTGGAATGATGGCATATGAAATTGCTAAAGAAATATTTCTGTCCACAGAAGACAAGCCAGGCGAGCTGGGGTCAATATATCTCCAAATGTCTGAAGGAAAGCTGTGTGGCAGATCCCAAACTTACTATTTGTGATCACAGAGGACAAAGCCTCAGGATCAATTGTTCAAAAATTGCATGTAGACAGCATTCAGTTCAAGATAGGAACGTTGTAGTCATTAGGGGATATGAGCAGCTTTGGGGATGTGATAGACTAGTAACCCCCCAAAGTTGTCTACATTTTGATCTCTGGAACCCCTGAATGTGTTACCTGATGTAACAAAAGGGACTCTAAAGATGGGATTAAGGATCTGAAAGTAGGAGATTATTTTGGATTATCCATGTGGGTCCAGTGCAATCACAGGCCCTTAAAAGATGGAAGGAGGCAGAAGAATCAAAGGTCAGAGTCAAAGAAAGATGCAAAGATGCTGCCCGAGTGAGTTCTGTCCTGCTGGAACAATACACCACTTACTGGGAATGATCCTCCAGCATATAGGAACTAGAAGCAAGGAAAGATTCTACTCTAGAGCCAGGAGAGAGAATGCGGCCCTGCCAGCACTTTGATTTTGGCTCAGGGAAATCCTTATCAAACTTCTAACCTCTAGAACTGTAAGATTATAATTTTGTGTTGTTACTAAGTTTGTGATGATGCTTCACAGCAGCAACAGGAAACCAATGACTGAAGCAGAGGGTAAAGAGCTCTTCTCACCATGGGTGTAACAATAAAGACTGGTTAATTTAGTTCTAAGTTTTGCATAAAAGATTAGAGTATATGATCTATAAAATATTTCCATCCTGGACTGAGGCCTCCTTTTTCATTTTTAAAAATATTTTTCTCTGGAAATCTTAGATATTTCCCATAATTTCCTCCCTAGCCTTTTCATGAATGACCCAAAATCGTATCTCTACCTCTAACCTCTCTTGGGTGCTAATCACACATATATAATTATTTAACATTTTCATTTGGACATCCAGAAATCCTTTTAAAATCCAATCTTCCAGCTGGATATGAAGGGGCACACCTGCAACCCCAGAACTCTGGGGGACTAAGCAGGAGGATCATAAGTTTGAGCCAGCCTGGCCAATTTAGCAATTATGCTAAGTTAGGCCCTGCCTCAAAACAAAAAGGAAGGGAGATTTGGGGGATGTAGCTAGGTGTGAAGACCCTGAGTTTAATCCCCATACTGGGAAAAAAAAAATCCAGTAAGCCTCCAGAGAGAAAAGGTACAAGGATTGAGAGTTTAGTATGCAAAAAGATCATTGCTCTTTTTCCTTGAAAGAGAAAAAACACAGCCAAACTACTTTTCTGTAAACAGATCCAAAATTGAGCATAATTAGCCATGAAGAATTCTTTTGAAAAAACTGCAAATGCTTTTGTGTAACAAACTACACACAGGCTTTTTAAGTCCAAAAGGGATCAAATTAAAGATTCTCCCCTTTGTACTTCTTTAAATCTTTCTTACATTCTTAAGAAAAATTAGATGAAATAATATCTGGCTATGACATGCATGTCTCCACCCATCTCTTTTAGGACTAGATTGAACTCACTGAAATGATAAATAATAAACATGAATTAAAACTTCAGGGAGCCATGTGTGACAGTGGGTCAGAGTACAAACCCTGTAGTTAGCAGCCTCCTAACTCATAACTCTACTGTTTACTGCATGACTAACCTTGGGCAAACTGGTTGACCTGCATTGCCTTAGTTTCTTCATCTATAAACTGAATATAAATAGATTATCCACTTTGTAATGGTGCCTGGAAAGATTACAAAAATAAAACAAGCAAAATGCTTACAATGGTGAGAGCACAAAAACAGAGCAAACTCAGTAAATATCAGCTTGAAAAAGAACAAAAATGACAACTATGGGAAAGTGCTTGACCATTAACCCAAAGACAGATCCCAATTACCAGGTAGCATTTGTCTGTATACAAGAATTAACCCAAGGATACATTGGCTTTTTCCCATGGCAGCCTGACTCATCTTAGTCCATAATTCCTGGCCTGGTAAGGCATCTTTTTCGGTCTCGTAATTCCTGACTCACTTTGGTCCTGACTTGATGTCAACATTCTCCTTGACATCAGTGACTGATTAAGAGCACGTCACAATTCCTTCTGCTTCCTACTTCCTACCCTACCTGCTCCACCTTGGTGACCTGACCCACCTGTTCTTCAAGGCTTTGAGGAATACACATGCCAGTAGCTCCTACCATCCTTCCTTTTCACTCATTTTAACAGCTGCAGTCTTCTAGTTCTGGCATAAGCTCCAAAAGAACTTTTGTGATTCTAATAAGTTATTATTAAAAGGTTAAAATTGCTGGATGTGGTGGCACTCACTTGTAATCCTAGCACTTGGGAGGCTGAGGTAGGAGGACTGCTGCAAATTCAAGGCTAGTCAAGGCCAACCTGAACAACATAGTGAGACCTTGTCTCAATCAATCAATCAATCAATCAAATAAATGGAGTTAAAATTGAGTGATTGAGGGCTTTGGATATAAGTGTTTGTGTTTCTCTAAGTCTTATTAAATATGATATCCACCATATTCCATTAACAATTAGATAGATCATATATTTAGGACTTACTCCTTTTTCCCCCAAATCCATTTTATTACAAGGAAAAAAAGAAAGAGCAGAAGAAGAAGAAGAAGAAGAACAACAACAACAACAACAACAACATTTCAAAACACATCAATCAGGGGAACTTGTTCTTTTTAATAAATAGATATGATAGAAAACTTAGCTAGGTTATATGACAAATCTATTATCTTCCTACCCAAATCAGAGAATATTATGAACGCTCAATACAGGAAAGAAATGGGATCCATAAAACAGATTCAAACAGATATCCAGGAGATTAAATTTCCATTGAAAGTATATGCAGCAGAATGAGTCAATGAGACGACAGAATTTCAGATACAGAAGACAGGATTGTTGTAGTTAGCATGAAAATAAAAAGTTCTTAAAAATAGCAAGGGACCATGAAAAATCAATCCCAAACCTCTAGATGATGCAAAGAAGAATAACAAGAGTTGATGGAAGTCAAGAAAAAAAGCAAAGGACAGTGCAAATGAGATAAAAAAAAAAAAACTGTTCACAGAAGTCACAGCAGAAAATTTCTCAAGCAGGGAAAAAGAATTTCACATGTAGATAAGTGAGGCATATAGAAATCCAATCGGCTATGACCAAAAAATCTACACCAAGCCATATGATACTCAAGATTCCAGAAATTCAACACAAGAACAGAATATTAAAAGCTGTTAAGAGTCAGGCATGGTGGCACATGCCTATAATCCCAGCACTAGGAAGGCTGAGCTAGGAGAATTGCTCCAAGTTCCAGCCAGCCTAGGTTACAAAGTGAGTTCAAGGCCAGCCAGGACTGCATAGCAAAACCCTATCTCAAAAAGATAAAACATAAAAAATAAAAGCTATTACAGAAATGAATCACCTGTAAAGGAAAGTCAGTAAGAATCACAGCTGACTTCTCAACACAAACCCTCAAGTCAAAGAGAGCTTGGAGTAAAGTATTTCAAGTCCTAAAAGAAAGCAACCACCAACCCAGATTGATGTACTCTGCAAAACTATCTTTCAAAATTAATGGAAAAATAAGATACTTGCATGACAAAGAACACCTGAGAAAATTCATGAACACCAAACAAGCACTCCAAAATATTCGGAAGGATATTTTAGAGACAAAGTATTACAACTCCATGAACCCTACCAGAATGAATCCACCAGGCAAGCCAAGCAATTATACAGAGAGGGGAAAAAAAGAGAACCAACAACAGGAAAATAAAGTAACAAGGATAACTCAACTATCAACATTAATGGTCTCAATGCACCAATCAAAAGAGACAGAGTGGCAGAATAAATCAAGAAGCAAGATCCAGCCGGGTGTGGTGGCTCACACCTTTAATTCCAGCACTTGGGAGGCTGAGGTAGGTGGAGCGTTGTGAGTTTGAAGCCGGCTTGGGCTACAACATGAGCGCAAGGCCGACCTGAGCTACATAGTGCGACCCTGCCTCAAAAAGCTAGGGCTGGGAGTTTGGCTCAGTGGCTTAAGTGCCTAACTGGCAGGCGTGAAGCTGTGAGTTCGATCCAACAATACCTTGCATACAAGGAACACATTTAAGGCTAGGGATATAGCTCAGCAGCAAAGTACCAGCGTGGCAAGCAAGGTCGTGAGTTTGATACCCTGTACAAAAAATGACAAAACAAAACACACATTTAATTAAAAAAGAAATTCATAGATTAAGTCAAAGGATGGAAAACAGTACTACAAGTGACAGGAACACAGAAAAAGACAGAGGTAGGTATTCTATTTGCAGACAAAGTGGATTTCAAACCAATAAGAGAGACAATGAAGGTCACTGCATCCTTGTAAAAGGAACAATCCAAGAGGCAGAAATAGCAATCATAAATCTATATGCACCAAATACCAGTGCATTCAACTATATATATATATAAAACAAATATTAATGGACATGAAAAATCAAAAAAGCACTAATACAATTGTAATGGGGGCCTCAATACCCCATGGTCACAAATAAATCAACTAGACAAAAAATCAGAGCTGGGGATATAGCTCAGTGGCACAGCACCTGCCTGGTAAGCATGAGGTCATGAGTTTGATCATATATATATATATATATATACATATATATATATATATAAAATCAACAATGAAATATTAGAAATGAACCAAACTTTTGAACAAATGGACTTAGCAGATGTCTACAGTGTTCCACTCCACTACATCAGAATACACATTCTTCTCAGCTGCACACAGGATGTTCTCCAAAATAGACCACATACTAGCTCACAGAACATGCTTAAGCAAATGCAAAGGAACTAAAATTATCACATGCATATATCAGACCATACTGCAATGAAATGGGAAGTCAGTGGCAAAAGAGACAAGAACTTAATAAGGCATGGAAATTAATGCCCTCCTGAACAGCCAGTGGATCACAGATGAAATTAAAGAAACTAGTTTCTACAATTAAACAATAATGCCAAATCAAAGAACATTAAGCCCACATGCCCATAAACTAGGCACCATCATTCATTTAACGGCCTAACTTTTTATACAATGGTCACAGAAAATAATGAATTTTCATAAAGTTGGCTTTGCCAAAATTACATCTGTAACATAACTCTACAGAGCCATTTTGAAGTGGAAACCACTGACCAATACAATGATATAGAGTCATTTTAATTATAAAGATAGAAGTGGTTTCAAGTATAAGTGGTTACAGGGGCTGAGGCTATAGCTCAGCAGCACAAGTGCCTGCCTGGCAAGTACAAGGTTCTGAGCTCAATTCCCAATACCAAGAAAGAAAAAAAAAGAAGTGGTTGCAGAAACGATGTCCTTTGGTACAAGTCGTATGTAAAACACAAATTTGTTGCAAAATTAACATTTATATGGTCCTTAATATACTTTTCACTCTAGGCTAGCACATTTAAAAAGAGGCATAATTGCCTCCATGATGATGCATGCTTGTAATCCCAGCACTCGGGAGGCTGAGGCAGGGGCATCACTGTAAGTTTGAGGCCAACATGGGCTACATAGTGAGTTGAAGGCCAGCCTGAACTGCATAGCGAGACCCTATCTTTAAAAAACAAACAAACACCGCATAATTAGGGCTCTGATTCCAAGTCCCGAACTTTTCCCATTTATCACGCCGCCTCTTAAGAGGATTAGTATGGGCAATATTTAAGTGTGTAGACCTCAACTACATAGGCATTGTGGAACTTGGCCATATCAATCTTGTAGAGGAGCAGTCTTATTTTAATTTTAACCAGTCTGGCTGGGCGCAATAATCCTTCGAGGTTCTGGTTCGTTTTGGATTTCAATCACGATCGCCCTCCTTCTCAGGAAGTTTGCGGCACACTGACCCCGGCGGCCGATCGGAAGTCAGCGCTGCGAAGCGTCAGCGCCGGGAATTGTCGCCCTCCGCCTTCCGTCTGTTCGGCCTCACTCCCAACCTCAGGAGCGGCCGGATTTGGAGTGATTCTCGGGTTCCCCCGCTTTCCCCACGCAGCCCCGTCTTCGCGCCCCGGCCCGCTCTCTTCGTCCCTCGGCGAGCATGCGGTGGCAAGGGGAGACCGAGGCTTCCGTCTTCCCCGTACGGTTTTGTTGCTTGGTTTTTTGGTCGGTGACAGCCACCCCAAATGCCTACGGCAGAAACATCCGTGGTAATCTGACGAGCTCCGCACTTCAGAGCCCGCGACCCCGCGTCAGGCAGGGTCCGGCCCCGCTGTGGCTGTGGCGGCGGCGGCGGCGGCGGTGGCGGTGTGCGTGGCCGCGGACGAGGAAGCGCGGGCTGCGGTGGGGGCGGGGAGGGAGGGCGGGCGGGGGCGCGCGCCGGGGTGGGGGCGGGGCGGGGCCGCCTACCTGGAGGGCGTGGTCAGGGCCATAGGAGTGACGTGGGTAGAAAACCACCAAGACCTGCTGTCAACTGCCAAGAAATGTCTT
>RJWM01036195.1:0-18322 GCA_004363535.1 Dasyprocta punctata | reverse complement strand
AGTGCTGAGCTATGACTGTAAGATCTGGGGTCACTGCTGTGACTAAGAGAGCTGAGTCCTGACTCCAGGAAATACAGGACCACGGCTTGGTACCAGCAGAGATACAAATGTTCACACCCACAGGGGATGAGAGGAGTACATTAGAGGAGCTCAACAAGATGGAGCTTCTCTCACATCTTTAGAATGTAGGAAACACTGGAATTATGGGACGTATCTTCAATGGGGTCTGTGATCTCAGATGACACATGCCTTAAACGTCAACATGGAATAGGGGAAGCTCAAGACAGAAAGAACTTTAGAGAATTCTTCATTCAACACAGAAGTGAACTGGACGTCACCTAATGGGGAAGGGACAGGAAGAAACAGGATGCTTCCATCGTGTCCCTAGTCTCCAGTTCCTCATACTTCTTTGCATAGGAGCTTGTGTGTTCTCTGTTGCAGCTACAGCCACAGAGCTCCAGCACAAACATACGGCATTTCAGTCTCCACTACCCTTTCTTGCCTTTTATGTCCTATCTTCAGATTTTTGCACCTACATATCTGAGTTTTTTTACAGGACTTTTTTTGCCATGACTTCACTAATCTATCTGTAGTATTGTATGATGCACATCAATTCTATTTTAATTCTCATGCTAACATCTGCTAGGAAAGAGCCTAGTGTTCCAGAAGGTGATGGGGGAAAAAGAAGATTCATAAGCAGCTGTTACTAACTGAATTTTAAAGGAAGAAAACCCACAAAATATAGGAATAAGATGCCAGTGTTACTTTTATTTACATAACATCCCTCCTGCTGAATAATGGGGAGCTCTAGCTAACCACCCTGTTGTGAATTATAAGTCTCCCTAAAGTGCCATGCAATCATAGGCAAGGCTTTTAGAAGTGATTGGATTGTGAGGCTGATAGCTGATTGCTGTGAGGAGGTGGGGTCTGACTGGAGGAGAGGGTAGTCACTGTGGGTGTGGCCTGGAAGTTCATCTCCCTTCCCAGCCTCACCCTTGGCTTCTGCTGCTTCCTGTCCACTATGCTGTGAGCATCTTCTCCACTTCCTTGGAGTCAGCCAACTATGGATTGTAATGTGAGCCAAAATAAACCTCTCCTTCTTTAAGTTGCAAATATCAGGTATTTTGTCCAAGTGTCAAAGAAAATAACTAAGGTACATCTTCATTTCCTATCTTAAAATTGCCATAAATAACAGTTTTTGAGTATAAAGAGAAATCACTTCACCTACTTGGTATAGCAGTAAAAGGAAAGACGTAACTACAGTGAATGATCAGGGAGGTGTCTGCGGAGGACAACATGAATGACTCTCCTTGAAAAAAAGAGTCTCTCCATCTTGGCTAAACTGGGCCTTATTTCCATGTACTGTTATGTACAGAGCTGGCTAGGACTTTTCCTTATCCCTTCAATTGGATTTAAGCAATGTAAGTTGGTCTAGCTGAGGCGTTGATGTGTAGTCTTCAAAGTTAGGAGACAGCTCTGTGTTGCCCCACCCTGTAACTCCCAAGAAGCCTGTGTGAGCCAGGTGGGAGGGAGAGCCATGCTCCACTCCAGGCTGTCAGCTGGGATGAGCCTTGAGCCAAGGCTATGACTTCCCAGAGCATAAAATGTTACACATCAGAGCTGAAGCATGGGTCCCAATACAATAGATACTACCTTGAATTGTGCTATGCAGATTACTCTTTCTGCATTTCCTTTTCTCTGCATATTGCAGAGGTGATTTCAGGCCACCTGCCTAGCCCAGCTCACAACACTCACATACTTCCCACCACTCTCACAGTCGCTCATTCCTGAGCCACTCCCCATTCATGAGTTGTTAAAACATTTGTTCAGTCCTGGGTCAAGGTCTTTTTTTATGTTAGCCATCATTCTAGCTGGGCTTAGAACCCCCTTGGCACTCCACCATCCTGGATGTATGTTTGTGTGTCTTTATTTATGCCATAGGTTGCACTGGAATTGGTAGATTGGAATTAACTCAGTAGAATTCCAGTAACTTTTCCATGGGATTACAAATACAAACTTTCTGGACTGTGATGAGATCCAGGAAGGACTTTCTATAGGTGTCAGGGACAGTAGAGAAATGAGTTTACATTTCCTCAGTCCACGGAAGAAGTAGGTTTAGAAAACCTGGCATTTATAACTCTGCAGAGAGGTGTGGGCCAGATCCAGGGCAACAAATCCTCAAAAGTTACAACATATCATACCAGGTTCTCTTCTGTCAGATCTGCAGCCCGGGTTTCACTAGATATCAGCTGGTTTCTTTGCATAGTCAAATACACAGAGATGTGTTCTGTTCTGTGGTTTCAAAGTGTTCCCCCTGCTCTTTTTTTTCCTCCACCTTTCTTCTGTTCTACCCATCCCTTACTCCCAAAATATGTGTGCAAGACAATGTATCAGTGATATCATAAGTTTAAAATGCTTCGTTTAAATTTTATAGCCATGGATTCAAAGTTCAGCTTTTTTTTTTCATGATGTACTGTATGGATGATAATTGAAAAATACATTTATTTGTGTGTCCCTAGTTCTTATAATAATTATTAGATGTTTACACTATGCTAAAGTATGAGATAAATATTTGAAAGATATTTTATTTTATCATTGGAACCAGTTCTAATAAAATAAAAATAGTAATGATTCCCAGCCTATGATGATACAACTGTGGTTTAAGATGTAACTCTTCTTCTGTAATTCAATGGATGGCAGAGTTGAATGTTGGATACCCTTTAAATCACTTTATTGGTGGGACAAAGGATTGAATATCTACAACTTACAAGAGGAAAGATATATTTTGGCTCACATTTTAGAAGTTTCAGTCTTTCTATGATTGGCCAGCTTCAAGAGTAAACTTGGTGGAAGAGGCTGGCAAAGGAATAGCACTGACCTCATGTTGGTCAGGAAGCAGAAAGACAAGAGAGGAGCAGGGAAGGGAGCTGTCCCTCGGAAGCCACACCCACAGTGACCCTTTCTGGACCATACCCTGTCTCCTAAGAGCAAGTCAGCAATAATGTCCTATATAATCCAATCATCTTCCAAACACAGAAGACCATGGGAGCACTTTAAGTCTAAACCATAACTAACACAGATCTGTCCAAAACATAAACCTGCTCTCTTAGATGACATACGTTGCTGTACTTGACAGAAATTATTTCTAATTCAAGTTATTATAGTTAAGTCATATGGCACATGTAAAAATCTTACATAATACATACTTCATAGGAAATATTTAGCCAGAGAAATACACAAAAAGTTGAAAAAATTGAAAATTAAAAATGATCTGAGCAAGCTGATGTAAACATTTTGTGTAAGAAACAAATCACAAAATTGATTTTTCTGTTTGCAGTTTCTATATTATAATTGAGTTTTTAAGAGTTAATAACCTGCTTTTAAAGCAGATTTCGGCTTACAGAAAAATTAAGAGAAAGTTTAGAGACTTCTGACACTTGTCCTATGTAACCACTATTGATCGTCACTCTCTCAGATCAAGCAGAAAAGCTGATGTTTTCCCGCTCTCACTTCATCTAATGCTTCTGACTTCAATGAGATGCTAGCATGGTGTTGCACTGTTATATTGGCATGGACTCAACGCAAAGTAGAGAAAAACTGGCGCCTTACAATAGGAAAAGCTCAACACTCCTCACATCAGCTCAACTCTGCACTCGGGATCATCACATGCTAGTCCCAGATAACCCACAGCTTGGCCTGAGTCATAGTGCAATCCCAGGTTCACCATTTGTTCTGAAGTTTGACCCACTGTGTGATTTGATAGCTTTGTGCTTGTTCTTTCAGTGGCTGGGGTACAGGATAACAGCATAGGGCCACTTAGCACGTTAGTGCGGTCTCACCTTGTGTGACAACATGTGGATGTATGGCATTGTACCCTGCAATGTCTATGTGACTCATCGTGTGAACAGAAACATTCATTTCTTGGCAGATAATCTCTGTAACTGGTAATTAGTAAAAAAGGTTAAAGAACAAAGAAAGTTCTTCTGTCTTCTCTCTGAAATACAGGCTCATGTCCTGATCCAGAATTGTGGCATTTGATGAGAGTAGAATTGATCTCAGTTTAACCTTTGAACATGGGGGAACACTGAAAGTTGCCACAAGCATGGCATTTTTTAGCTGGGTGCCTGATGCCATGAAAGCAAAAAATTTCTTGTTTCTCTGAATTCAGCATAAATTAGATTTTCTTAGATTGCTGGAATCTTCTTTTCTATGTAGGACATCACCACTGGAAATACTTCCAAACAAAGGTGAGATTATGGATTTGACAAGTTTTTCTAATGTAAACATTTACTGACATCAATTTTCTTCTAAGCATTTTTTAAATGTTTTCTGCAGCTGTTAAGTAGAATACTCTTTAAGGCCAAGTGGGTTGATAGCATTGAGCAGGTCTACTGTAACTTTGTTGATTTTCTGATTATTATTTATTAAGAGAAAAAGGTTAAAGTCTCCAAATGTAACTGTGATTTGTCTATTTTCCTTTTAGTTTTATATTTTAAATATTTCGACAGCCTGTTGTTAGCTACACATATCTTCTATAATTATGTACTATCTGTCTATATTTCTGTAACATGGTTTCTGAAATCTAATTCATAACACATTGACATAGACCTTCTGGATTTCTTTGATTAGTCTTTTCATGAATATCCTTCTCCATTTACCTACTTTGAATATATTTTGTTATATTGAAAAGGGATTTCAGGTAGATGGAATATGGTTGTTTCATTTTTTATTAATCAGTAATGACAAACTCTATCTTTAAAGTGTGTTTGAAATGGTTGTGGTGGCACAGGCTTGCAATCTCAGTATTAGGAAGTTGAGCCAGGAGGATCACCAAGAGCTGGAGGCCAGCTAGGTCTACATAATGAGTTCAACGCCAGTCTGAACTGTAAAGTGATACCCTGTTCCAACATCCCCATAATAATAATAAATTTCTGTGCTTATATTACATACATTTACAGTACTATAATAGAATTAGGTTCATCATTTTATTCCCGATTTTTGTACCATCTGTATTTGTTTCTCAGTATTATATTAAAACATATTCATTTGCTCTATTTTTTATTTTCTTTTAAAAATTATGTTTGTGGCATGGATTTTTAGATGACTCTTTAAGATAATTCTTTAAAATAACAAAATCATACATCAAGAAAATGAGCTTTTTTAAGTGCAAGTAATTATTTTATATATTATTATATGAAACTAATCATTTTCCTTTTGCAGATAGAAATCTACGAATTTTTTCTTTCTTTTCCAAAGAGTTTTTTTCTGTCATATTAAAAGTATTAATGTCATCATATGGCTTAGTTTGTGACAGTTCCTCATTGTGATACATTTATACAGAAATAATGTTGATGGTATAGGTTTTTTTCTACTCAAAATGTAAAAAGTCTATTTTATAAATATATAAGGTCATAAAATTAAATATATTGTGACAATAAATGTCTTTATTTTAAAAGGTTTAACTGGACTTATAATAATTGTACGTATTTATGGGATACAGTATGGCTTCAATACATGAACAGTGTGTAATGGTAAGATCAGGATAGTTGCTATCCTATAACCTCAGGTATATATTATGTATTAGTATCTCTTTTAGCTATTTTGAAGTATCTTAACTGCTACCCATCATCCTTATCCCACTGTCATAGAGTATTAGAAGTTATTCTTTCTATTCAGCTACATATTCTGTATCTGTTGGTCACTCTTTCTCTACCCCTCCCCCACATCTCCCAGGCTCTGGTAGCAACTCCTCTAATCCTTACTTCATGGAAATGAACTTTATTTATCTTTAACTATTTATCGACATAAAATTCATCTAGTTGATTTTAAATATTTCTTACGTTTTTAGTGATTTCTGTTAAGATTACATCAAGGCTACTCTTTAACCGTTCACAGTCTATTTAGTTATTTCAGTACTTCAAGAAAAATACATAAAACTTACAACTGTTTAGTTTGCATTCCATCCTCTTCTTTATGTTCTAGCTGTCAGCTGTCATTTATTCTTAGAATTTGAAAACCTTTACAAGAAATGTTGAAACAATAGATTTCAAAGTCATAAACATTTTATTTTATTTATTTTATTGGTACCGAGAATTGAACTCTCGACCTTGCACTTGCCAAGCAGCCTAATCCCCAGACTTGACCATTTTAAATAAGTCAAGACAATAGAATTGTGAATACTGCTCCTGTGAACTTAGAAGTGCTGATATTTGTTTGTGATCTGAATTTCAGTCCTTGTGGATATATACCCAGAGTTTATTAACTGACTTATCATAGTTCTACTTTCAAGTTTATGAGGAAACTGTTTTCTGTAGCAGCTGGACCATTTTACGTTCTCAAGATTATCTCAGGGTATAAAAATTTTACTTTCACACAGCTCCATCAACATTTATTTTTTCTATATTTCATATATAATTGTCATCATAACATGTAAGGTGATACCCCATTGTAATTTTGATTTCCATTTCCCTGATGATTAGTGATATCAAAACGTTTTTCATATACTTTTTTGCTATTGAGTACATCTTTTAGAAAAGAATGTCTGTCCAGGTTATTTGGCCATTTTTTAGTCAAGTTGTATTTTTGCTATTGTATGACAGTACTTTCTTATGTAACTTTTTTTTTTTAATACCAGGAATCAAACTCATGACCTTGCACTTGCTAGGCAAATACTGTGCCTCTGAGGTATATCCCTGGCTTTTTATTAGGATTTTTTTTTGTGTGTGTGGGAATTGAGCCCAGGGCCTTGAGCTTGCCAGGCAGGCACTGTGCCACTGAGCTATATTCCTGGCCCCCTTCTTATGTATTTTGGATTCTGGTACCCTGTAAGATTTGCAGTTTACAAATATTTTCTCACATTCCATAAGTTACTGTGCAGAGGCTTTTTAGTGCGATACAATTACACTTCAGTATTTTTTCTTTTGTCACTTGTACCTTTTTGTCATACCAGCAAAATTATTTCTAAAATCAATTTCATGAATATTTTTCTCCACATGTTTTTCTAGTGGTTTTATAATTTTAGGTCTTAGGCTTAAAGCTTCAATACATTTTGAGATAATCTTCATAAGTGGTGTTTCATTTCATTGTCTTGCATAAGTTTTTCTAAATAATTAAAATGTAGAAATAGGCTAAAAGTATCCTGACAGATTTATTAGTAAAAATATAGTGTTTTTATATAACTTGATATTACACAGCCTTGAGAAAGAAGGATACCCTGTAATTTGTGATGATATAGATGAACCTGGGACACATTGTTCTAAATGAAATAAGCCAGTCACAGGAAGACAAATACTGTATGGTTCCACTTATATAAATGTCTAAAATTATTCAAAAGCATTCAAGCAGAGAATACAATTTTGGTTTCCAGGGACAGGAATGGAAAGGAACCAATAGGGAATTATTGTCCAATAGATATGCAGTTTATTTTTGCAAGAGTACTTTCTAGAGTTCTTCTCTATAACACAGGGCCAAAAGAAAAGAACACAATATTGCACATTTAAGATTTTAGAGAGTAGATCT
Source organism: Dasyprocta punctata (assembly GCA_004363535.1). NCBI lineage: Eukaryota > Metazoa > Chordata > Mammalia > Rodentia > Dasyproctidae > Dasyprocta > Dasyprocta punctata. The sequence goes on along the minus strand of RJWM01036195.1, from coordinate 10,804 downwards.
GATACTGAATGCTGCTCCAGCAGCAACTGCAGCAACAGCAACAACCAAGACAAAGAAGCACTAGCAACTTGTGGATGGATGGGTAAGTCTTAATTCCTTGATTTTGATTCTGGTTTCAAGACTGTATACAAATTTACGAGTTTATCAAATTGTAGGCATCAAATGTGTGTAGTTTTTGGATAGCATTTCTAACTCAAAAAAAAAAACACATTTTAAAAACAGAATTAAAATTGTTTCATGTATATTCGCATATGTTTATTAATTCTGTTGCTCTTCATTCTTGGAATTTTAAATTTTCCTCTGGCATCATTTCCCATCAGCCTGAAAAACTTCCTTCTCTATTTTTTTTAGAACAAATCTATTCCTGATGAATTCTCTCTATTTTCCTTTATTTAAAAATTTCTTTACTACAATTTCTATAAGGCATTTTGATGAGCTATAGAATTCATGATTGACAATTTTTTTTCTCTCAGTGTTTTAAAAATCCTGTCTTATAGGACATGACATGTACTTTGATTTACTCTGAGAGCAATAAGAAGCTATTGCTAGGATTTTCTCAGGGAGTGTCATGATCTATGATTTAAAGGATCTCACTGTTACCTCATGCCTGCTGTATTAAAAATGTAGTGTCAGAGGACAAGCAGGAAGATCATGGCTATCACAGTCTGACCAAGGATGTAATAGTAACCACATTAAGGGTTAATTTTAAGGTAAGAAAACTGGATTGCTTGACGAATTCGATGTGAGGAATTAGAGGAAAAATAAATAAATAAAAACAAAGGATAACTCTGAGGTTTTAACTAGAAATGCTGAACAAATAAAGTCGCTGTCAGGTAAAAAGCAAAAGATAGTAGCAGGAATGTTTTAGAGGTGAGAACAGGAAAGATCAAGATTTTGGCACAGGTTACACTCAATCAGAATCTGAACCCTGTAGAATGCAGTATTTCTAACCCAAAGCAGAGCATCCGCATGGGTCTCTCTGTTCTGTGTCTTGTCTGACAGGTCCCAGTAGCGCAAGAAAGAGCAAATGCTCCTGTTTCTTTTCAGGAGTTAAACAGATCCCATATCTCCACTCCTCACTCCTCCTCACTCTCATCACTGAGAGACCTTGCTAAAAGCAGGTCAGCGGGGCCCTGCAGGCACAGACAGTCTCAGGAGGTTTGTGCTCAGCTCCCCTGGCAGCCTCGGGCACTGTGCCACTCACAGCGCAGTAGTAAGTGGCTGTGTCACTCCAGTGGGCTGAGGCTTTTTCCAGGTGGAACGAGGTTTCGCTCTTCTTAAATTCAGCCTTGAAGTCTCTTATGCCTTCAACCACAGGGGCACCTGATATGTATTTGAGGAGCAACTGGAGGCCTTGGCCAGGATACTGGACGTACCAGAAGAGAGAAGGTGTTCCACTATAGGTATAGTTGCACCTCAGCTGCAGACGGCCTCCTTCCAAGACAGCAACGTGGCGGTCAGGCTGGGCCACGGACTGGGCTCTGCTTCCTCCTGCAACACCAACACTGCGCAGTGAGATCAGGACTGACTCACCTGTAGTGCGGGGCTGGGGCTCTCTTCAGATTCTGCCTGGAAGGTGCTCCTCCCGCGGAGGCCAGAGGAGAGAGTCAGCATTACTTACTCAGGGCAAAGGGCACTCCAAGCAGGAGAAGGGTCACTGAGAGCATGGCTAGGTGGTGAGGATACTGACAGTGCTGTTCTGGAAGGTCTCCTGAGAAAAATCGGGGGATTAAGAGTTTCCTCTTTAGGCCTAGAGACTAATACCCAGAGACGCTTCCTTAACAACTTCTCTGACACTGACCCTACCCAGACTCTTCACTCAGTGTGCGGTTAGGTAAAAAACCTCCTAAGGGTGACTGACACTGAACTTCCCTTTGCGCAGACATTTGTAGTCTAGGTAACATCGTCCCCTGGCGGTGAAGAAGAGAAATAAATAAGTTTATAAGGTTTTTGTACTGGTTATTTTTTTAGTACTTACTACAGTTTGGTGAGAACATTTTCAAGAGTCTGTGTAATAGGAAGCTATATAACCCAATGATTTAAATAATATTATTTATATGCATGAAGTAAATAATATAATCCTCATTTTTAAAATTAGAAACAAAGTGGAAGAAAGATGCAATTTGTCCAAGGTCACAGTAAGCCGCAGAACTAGTTGTTTTCATTAATACGAGTCCAGAACCCACAGTATTAATCATAGGTTGCCTATGATTTCTCACTGTAGCCTTTTAGAGTAGATATTTTCCTCACTTATGAAAAAAGTAATTTGCCCAAGGACACATGAAGTTTAGGTTTAACATTTTTTCAGTCAAAGCCAGTTCCTTTCCTATTAGTTGTCTAGGTAGAATGCTACTCTAGAAGGTTTTGTGCTAATCTCTGTCTCTTCTTTGTGAAAGAGAATGTTTTTGTGGTTCTTCTGTACTCTGAGTAACTGCTTTAAAGATAAGGACATGCAATGTGTCAGCTATTGTTATTCTTTCATTATTTTGTCGTGAAATTTTATTTTATCCTTTCATGAAATAAAAAAGAAATGAATACCCAACAGAGCAAATGCTAAATAGAGAAGCGTCAAATATGAAGATGACTTTTTAGTGTGTATTGATTTTAACAACACAAAGTTCATGACTTGGTTCTTTTCAAACAAAGGTAGACTGTATTGGAATAAAGAAAGATGATACAAGGAAGAAAAAATACAGAAATCTCTTTTTTGGGATTTCTGGGTCATCTAAAGTCATTGCACAAACTAGATGGAGGTTTTGAAGTAGTATTGGCAGGATTTTTTTTTTCAATTGTGTTTGATTTACATGGTTTCGGAAAGAATCTGTAAGCCATGCATCAGAGTTCTGAGAAGACAAATAACATTAAAACATGATCAGAGGTCACAGGACCACATTTTGGTAAGAGAAACAGTCTTTTCTAATTTAATTTAAATAAAGGAGGAAAAGATTTGTTTAGTTTTAAGTAATTCCATGGAGTGTGAAAGTAGAAGTGTGAAATATCTATTACTTTCTGATGGATTTTTCCTTATAAATGGAAGTTGACTGTCTCTTGAGAGATTGAAAGCAGATGATTTAGAACGGAGATTCTGAAGTGTGTGAAAACTTTTGAAATAACTCCTGTCATAAATGACGATGAAAGAAGACTGTAGAGAAAATGATTACTTTTCTGGCAACATTGTGAACCTAGTTAGTGGGGACAATTACAGGTTTCAATGATACCAATCTGCATTATAAAGAAGAAATTGATGCATGATTAAGATCACTGCTGAGACACAGAATTGAAGTAAGAATGATGTGGTTGATGACAAAAGATTGAAAGTAACAAGTTGTGGAGTTAAATTTTAGATAAGACCATAAAAGAAGATAACAAATTAGATAACAATAAAGGGATCTAAGGACTAAGTGATCAGATACCTTTAAATAACAAGTGAAGCAGGGGGGTCTGAGTGTGACAAGGTGAGCATGGGTGGTTTTACACTGGATGTGAGATTTTTGGTACAGCAGTATCTAATGGAGGATTATCACAAGATCTTTCCAGAGTGGGACTATGGGTATTAATAGTAAGAAGACTCTAATTAATGATCTTTACAATTGTGGAGTTCAAGCTTCTTTCTCAATGGTCCAGGAGGAGATTTGAGTTACATGGTATAAAGACTACAGTTTAAACATCTGTGCTGTGTCAAACTCTTCAATATGTTTGCTATTTATAACAACGATAGTAACAAAAGGATAACAGCAAAGATCTCAAAGTTGGAGGAATAATGCTTGGAATTTACTAGTGACAAATATGAATGCAGATGCTGCCTACAAATCTGGGTTGGTTTGGTTTGGTTTGGTTTGATTTGGTTTTAAGTGAGGGAAAATAAGGACTACTAAGGAAAGAAAACAACCCTTGAGAGAGAAGTCCATATCAGTTGAGGTATATGGAAGGATACTATATAAGGGCTATTAATGTGTCTTCTTTTTCAGTCCTGGTGATCAAATCCAGGACTCCATGCATGCTAGGAATGTAGTCTACCAATGAACTATACCCCCAATCTCCAATTTTTTTTAAGTAGAATGGGAACTTGGAGGCCAACAGGAAAGTTTTTCACATGAAGACAAGAGACAAGTCAGTTTTGAAAACAAAAGGACAGAGTCAAATCCCCTGATGAACAGTTCCACTCTGAAAGGAGTCCATCATGTAGGAATAAATGTGCTTCCCAGATGTCCATAAAGGGACATGACTGCATTAAGGTTATCGGTGCCCAGAGCTCCCTAAAGGTTCTGTGGATATAAACAAGCTCTGAGCTTTCCAGAAGGGCTGAACTCTCATCCAGTACATTAGAAAGGCTGCATTTTTAAAAAATTGACAGATCGAAGCACTAGAGGAAAATATCTCTACCTTACATTGAAGAGGGCACACCTGGAAAACTGTCCCTGAAGCTGAACTATCACTGCACTCAGTGGCTAGAAATGTTCCATGAGTCCCTGCAATGGATTCAATAAGATGTTTATTTAGGCTGCTTAAATACACTTATTTTGGCTTTCATATCTATTGATCTTTCTACTTTTCTCCTGAAGATCAATTCTCTTATCCTCTTCTACTTTGTCTTTCCAAAATTGTTTTATAAATGCCATCAATTCTCACACTTCTCTTTCTCCCTTTTCACCAGCATGTCACATACAAAGGCTATATAAATATGCTTCACCCACTATGAGGCCACAATGGGAGCATATCCCAGACTCTATGCTATATCAATATTGCCAAAATGTTGGCTCACAAGTCATATTCACATAATATACTTCACTACTATGGGAGCCCTTTAATATTTGAAGCTATATCAGATTTTTTTTCCATACAAGTGGTGAATTTCTTCTTCTTTCTAAAAAACAGATTTCTGATTTTTGTTTTGTTTTGTTTTGTTTTGTTTTTTGTTTTTTGTACTGGGAATGGAACTCAGGACCTTGCACTTGCCAGGCCTGATTTCTCTCACTTAATTATGTTCTTACATAAAATATATTCCCTCCAGGCTTTAGCAGCTTTGGATTGCTGTCTATCCTGTTCTGAACAGTAGGATATAGGTACTGTCAGCTATTTATCATTGCATCTTATTCAGTAGATTTCAACTTTTCCAGTAATCTAAAACACCCCAATGTTCTTTGCATTATATTTCAGGGATCAAAGTCCTATATTTGTATCCCAGATATAAAATAACAGACTTTTCTCAAATTTCTCACATATGGTCCTCTAATAGAGGACCAGTATTTTCCCAAAATCTGGAGTAAAATTTAATTAACAGATTCATTCTTTCTCAAATAGTTCAGAGACAAGAAAGAAAATGTAACATGAAAAAGCCTGAAATTTTAGTTTTAGTGCACAAAATACCATGTAATTAATATGAATCCATTACCTCATTTGAAGTTTTTATTAAAGTATAATCCACATATATGAAATGAAATATATCTTAAGTATACTGCTTGATAAAATTTCACAAAGTGAACACATCCTTGTAGTCAGCATCCATATCAAGAAATGGGACATTACTCATAATTCGGAACCCTGTTTTCTGAGCTTTTTCAGGTATCCTGTATCATGGGTAACATTGCCTTGACTTCTAAAAATACAGGCTGGCTATGTCTCCTTTTTTATTTTATAGAAATGGGTGTGTTTATCAAGTGAGTTATTATTTTCTTTTGTGAAGAGCCTACTTAAGACATTTCCATTCCTGATAGTTCGCTTGTTATCTTGCTGTTTTGAAATGCAAATTGTATTGGGTGATATACTATGCACTCCCAAGTCCTCATATTCTTTTGATGGGGCTGAGTCTGGCACTTATTATTGATTTGTTGTGTAGCACCAGGATTGATGATGTGAGCGCTGCACATGCCCAGGGGTAGAACTGAGATACAGTGTAAGGGAAGGCGGGTCTTCCTCTTGTGCTTCCACCACCCTCCCTCTCTCTCCAACGCAACTTGCAGCTTGTGGCCATCATGAACTGCAGCCCCGCCATGCCATGCTGCCTTGGAGCCATTTAAGCATGGACTGAAACTCCCAAGAAACTGTAAGAAGTAAACCTTTCCTTCCCTATTTTTGGGTATCAGGTATTTTGTCTCGGCAATGAGTAAAAAGTAACTGAGGCAGAATTTGGTGCCAGAAGTGGGGTCGTTGCCGTGACTATTCCTGACCATGTGGTTCAAGAGCCTTTGGAAATGGCTTGTGGGACAAAAGCTAGTGGACACAAGGCTAACCTGAACTATACAGAGAGACCTTGTGTCAAGATAGATAGATAAATAAATAAATAAATGTTAAAAAATGTACCTGTGTCTGTAATTTTAAGTCAAAATGTATGAATGTAAAGAACACAAAAGCTCATTTTTGACATTATGACATTAGTATTATGTTAGCTTTACACAATTTTCTTAGTGAGATTTCCACTGCTGAAACAAAATACACTAAAAAGAGGAAAGATGTATTTTGTTAGTTCTGTGAGTTTGAGTTTGTGACCACTTAGCCTGTTGTGTTTGGCTTCGAATGAGGTCATTCATCATGCTGAGGGTACATACGGGTGGAAGCTGTTTATCTCTTGGAGTCATGAAGCAAACACAGAAAGAGATAAAGGCCAGCATTCCCAGTCCCCATTAGGGGCACAGTCCAGGTGACCCCAGACCTCCCACCAGCTCTCACCTTCCTAGGGCACCAAGCTGGGGACTAAGACTAATACATGGGCCTTTGGAGGTCATTCCAAGTTCAAATTAAAGCAAGCAGATATAAATAAGTTAAAAATTATAGCACATAAGCAACTCATATAAATAGCAGCACCACAAGAGAGCTACAGTTGCTCTACTATTATTATACAAAATACAATTTAAATCAAAAACATTCCTAATGACTAAAAGGGCCTATTTATAACAATAAAAATGAAGCAATCTCAGGGCTGGGAATGTACAGTGTCTGTTTAGCACATTAAAGACACTGGATTGTATCCCCAGAACTACAAAAAAGGGAATAAATCCTTTAAAAATATAACAGTTGTAAATATATGCATCAAACCACAGACAAAAATACACAAAACTAAAACTGATGGCATATCAGGGAGAAACAGACAATACATCAATAATAGACACTTCAATAACTCATCTTGAGTAATACATAGGGCAGCAACAATAACAGCAAAGAAACAGACTTGATCAACTGTATAAAGAAAGTTGATATTACAGACATCGTCCAACAGAATATACACTCTTCCAAGGATCAGGGGACCCTCTCTGGAATGACCATCTCATAGGTCACAAGGCAAGTTTCAAGAACATGAAAGAGACTAAAGAGAATGAAACATATTTGTCAACATTCTTCCTTATATCTATTTATCATGTATGAACATTCAGTAAATTTCCTATTTTCTCTGTTCCCTGGTAGAATGAATGAGGAGCACAGTATCTGCAGGGTCATACATTGGTGAGGCAGAACTGAAAGTGCTTGAGACACCCCGCTAAACTACATAATCATCAATAACATCTTCATCTGAATGACTTCCTTTTCCTTTTAGTTTCTTTTACTCTGTGTTGTTTTGGAGTCCAGCATTGTGAAGGTTAAATATGCAATTTGATTTAATCTTATAAGCTGTTTACCTGTTGCAAGTTGGAAAATTATATTTCAGAAGAAATGAAGTTAAACATCAAAGCTTCATATCTATGTGGTACAGCTCTGTCAATGTAGGTTAGAAACACTAAGCTGTGAAGATGGTGCATTGTGGCCCGTGATGTGCCTGTGGCTGGCGCAGGGCTGAGCTCAGCTGAGGGTTTGTGCACCACCTGCAGGTGCCAGGGGAGCACTGTGGTCTACAGCACAGAAATAAGTGGCTGAGTCTGTGAGCTGGGAAGAGGAGATGGACAGTGAGCTGTGGCGCTCTTTGGGGACTGTCGTGGCCGTTAGTCTTCCATTCTGCTTTGTCCCTGAAGGAATGTAGAACAGGTTGATGAGGCGTCCCCGAGGATCTTGGCGAAACCACTGAACATTTTGAGGAGAGGTAGAAAAATTGCACCATAGTGTAGAATTGGTTCCCTCCTGGAGGATCTGGGCTGGAGGACTCTGCTCCACCTGTGCCCCTCTCACACCTGAGCAGGAATGGAGACACGGTCACAGGTGATGTCACTGTAACGTCTACACAGTCCTAAAAATGTCCCCATAGATCACAAGAAGGATGAAAGATAAAAGATCTGCAAAATTTGTGAGCTCCTTCCCCAACCCCCTCCACTGCACCTGCAAAAATGCTTTAAATTCCCCAAATTTGAGACAGCTCAACTCACAGAAAACCAGGGTGCACAAAAACCGCAGCAGAAAGCTCAAGATCCTCTTCATGACCCTTCTTGGCCTGACTGCATCAGTTAGATGCACTTAGTCAACTCAGGGGCACTGGTGTCAGGACCTAGTGCTGGAACTGCCTCTGCTCCTGCAGCCAGTCGGCTCTGCTGAGGAACCTGCCCAGGCCCAGACACTGTGAGTCCTCCACAGCCTCTGGGCAGGAAGCCCCTCCCACACTCAGACCTCTGAGAATCTGGGTGGAGCCTGGTGGGGAGAAAGGGGAGAGAGAAAGGTCATTAGAGGAAAATTGCGTGGTAAGCCCTGAGTTGTAAGAAGTGTGAGGAGGAAGGTGAAGTGCTCCTCCAAAGAAAAACTGTCAAAACTACTAACCAGAGACTTATAGAAAGAATATTCATATATACATATATATATGAATCCCAAAAAGCACTGAATCTTTACTGGCATATGAATTAATTTAGATGAAAGTCATTTCAGTCGTGCAAAGTAATAAAAATATAATGCTATAAACTACATACTTAAGATTTTCTTGGAGGGAGTATATACTGTGCAACCACTTGGAAATCAGTATGGAGATTCCTCAAAAATCTAGGATTAGAGGGTCCATTTGACCCAGTTATTCTCCTTCTGGGTGTCTTTCCAGAAGTATTTAAAACGTCATACCACAGCAACATATGTGCACCCATGTTTATAGTAGCACAATTTGTAATAGCTGAATCTTGGAAACAACCAAAATGCCCATCAACCACAGAATGGATAAAAAAGATGTCGTATTTCTATGTAATGGAATACTACTCAGCAATAAAGAACAATAAACTTGAGGCTTTTCTAGGTAAATGGATGCAAATAGAAACCATACTCATTAGTGAAGTAAACCAGACTTGCATGTGTAAATACTGTATTGTCTTGCTAGTACAAAAAACTGAAAGAATAAATAAGATCCAAAAGTTATAATACTAGAGTAAAAGGGAAAGAAACTGCTTAAAGGGAAATTATATTGCTTGATCAATTGTGCATGCCTGTATCTGATAGCCTGAGTAATTATTGTGAAGATAACAATATGCAATACAACAACCATTGTTAAATACCTATCATCTTGCTTTGAAGTCCTATATCACCATTGTTTTTTGTTGTCATTGTCATCATCTTGCCTTTGTTGTTTTTTGTTTGCTTCTTGATTTTTTTCTCTTTAAAATAAACAAAAAGATTTTATTATTGGAATTTATGAAACATGTAGATTCTTAATCTCCTAGAATAACTGAAATGGAGGCAAATATTATTGTAAAAGTAGTGACTCCATGGGGTCAAAGCACACACAGAAATTGTACTAAGTTATACTTACATAAAGAAGCTGTGGTGTGCTATTGCACTTTAAGGTACTGGAGGCAATAATGATGCATTTCACAATTCAGAAAGCTAGAAGAAACAGTTTTAAGGTTTTCAGCACAAAGAAATGATAAATGTTCAGCTTGTTGCAGTAGCACTGCCTATGGTCCAGTTATTTGTGAGGCTAGGGGCAAAGGACCACAGTAGCCCAAAGCTCAAGGCCACTTGGGCCACACAGTAAGACACTACTACAAAAAATTAAAACATAAAAAGAATAATAAATGCTTGAAAAGATAGATGCCCAATCTGATTTAGATGTAACACAAAGTATACATATTTATAAACATAGTACATCATTAATATGTCTAATTTTATATTTTTCTTATTAGTTAAAATAATTACATGTTCTGAAGCTGGGCATGATGGCACATGCCTGTGATCCCAGCACTAGGGAAGCTGAGGCAGGATCGTTGTGAGTTTGAGACCAGCCTGGGCTGCAAAGTGAGTTCAAGGTCAGCCTGAACTGCATAGTGAGACCCTGTCTTAAAAACCAGGGTCAGGGATTTAGCTCAGTAGTCTAAGTGCCTGCCTGGCAGGCACGAGGTTGTCAGTTCAATCCCAAGTACCAAAATAAATAAATAAATAAATAATAATTATATGTTCTATAAAAGAAATGTATCTAATAAGAGTAAATTGGGATGGGAAAAGAAAGATCAATTCAGGTATCATTTCTATATATTACCTCAATGGGACAACATGCTTTGTTTTGTTTTCCAGTTCTTATCCCATAAAATCTTCTGTATGTCACGTGTGGAGTTCAGTAAGACTCTTTGCTTCATAATTCCTCTATCTTCCTCTTTTCCTTCCCAGTTTTCCTTCTCATTACATTGCTGCTTCCATATTCTCCCTTTTCTTCTAAACTTCTCTGTTGTAGCTACTAGAAAGAGTAGAAAGGGTATTAAAGAAAAGATAATGTTACATGTTTTTTAAATCATGTTGATCCTGTAAAATAAAGTTCAAATTTTTTCTCTGGTATACAAAAGTCTAAACAATAGAAATTTAAAATCAGAAAACTAAAGGAAAAATCACCATTCTGTTCTCTAGCATTCTCTCTCTTCCTTTGAGTTTTACATAATTGTCTGATTTAGGAATATTTTGTAAGATATAAAAGCATTAA
>RJWM01036194.1:0-18211 GCA_004363535.1 Dasyprocta punctata | reverse complement strand
TCTTTTCTTTTCTTTTTTTTTTTGTGGCACTGGGGATCAAACTCACAACCTCACACCTGCCAGACAGGCACATAAACCACTAAGCCAAACTTCTGGCCCTAGTTTTTTTGAGGCAGGGTTGCACTATGTAACTCAGATCGGCCTGTGCTCGTGTTGTAGCCCAAGCCGGCCTCGAACTCACAACGCTCCTCCTACCTCAGCTTCCCGAGTGCTGGGATTAAAGACATGGGCCACCATGCCCGGCTGAAAACAAAAAATCTTCATGTTGGTGGTTCGATATGCTGAAAGTTTTAAGAGGCCAAAGATGAGAATGTGTCAGGCCCTAGTGGAACAGCAGCTGACAGCTGACAGCTTTCTGTTTCTCCGAGGTAGAAACCAGGTAGGTCAGTGAGAAGTATAGGGTGCCGAGAGGTGTCTAGAGCAGAAACCTCCACCACTTGTACCTTCAGTGTTCCTGTCCTAAAACAAATCGCCACAGATCTGGAAGTTAGTAAGAAAGAACTTGTCATAACTTTCTGATGACCAGATGCCTAAGGAAGACTAAGGATTAAAGATTGTCTATCCACTGACTATCCGGAGAAGGAGGGCCAACCAGTTTCCTTCTGGGTAACGGCAGCTTGCTCTGTTGCTACAACTAGGAGTTTTGAAGCCTGTGATTCTGTTTCCTTCAGCAGCAGCATTATTAGGAATGAATTAAAGTGGTAGGCTGTGGAGCACAAGGCTTGGCTGCTATAGAGGAAATGTTTTGGCTACAAATAGCAAGCCATCCCATTCATACACGTAGACACACACACACGCGCACAAAACAGAGCCAAGACCCTTTGTGGCCTGAAGAATCTTTGGCAGCAGCAATAACACTTGTTCCATTGTGAGTGTCATTTTTTAAAGTGTCATTGGACTGTGAAAGCCACTTAATAACTTGATCTCATCTGAATAATCTGAGTTAATACTAGCTCCACAGTTGTGAGGATTAAGTAAAAAAAAAAGGAGGGGGGTAAAGTGTGTGCCTCAGGCTTGGCACTTAGTAAATCTCAATGAATGCTTGTTGAATGAATGAATCCATGAATCTGAGCATTAAGGCTCCCTTGACCATTTCCAAGGCTCAGTGTAACAGCCGGAATAACTGAGACTTGTGTACTACGCCACTGAACCTGGAGCCTGAGGCATGAACTAAACTGTACTTCCTTTAGCGTGTCAGATGAATATCTATGTTATATGAATTGGATCCTTTGATGAGGACCTTGTTGGCCCAGCTGCTGGGAACACTGCAGACTGGCTTGTGTTAGCTCCTTTGGGAATTACCTCCACTACAGAGCACCTTGCTTGAGACTGTGTCTCTTTCCACCACAGCCCACCCATGATAACAGGTGTATAAATACCTGGCCATCTCAACTCCTTTGGTGACAACTCTGGAGGGCCATTCCAACTTCAGAATTCCTTTTGGGGTAGAAACTCTCACAGGTCTATATTGCAGCAGGCTTCTTCTGCTCTCCATCCTGCTTCTTTTTCCTCTTCTGCAGAAGTTGATTTCAAGGGCACTTTTTTTGGACAAGGTGTCACTATGTAGCCCAGGTTGGCCTCGAACTCACGGTGATCCTCCTGGCTCAGCCTGTGCTGAGATCACAGGTGTATGCCACACGCCCAACTCAGGGGGACTTCTTAAACATTCTGCATGCTAAAGTATCTCAGGGTCGATTTCCTGCAGAATACAACCTGTGAGTGGGCAGGTCCAGACGGCCAGGACTTTGAGACAGGAAAGGACCAAGACTCCTTCACAATGTGTCTCCAGCACTGGAGGTGTTGATGGTGTCTCTTTATGCCCACCAGAGGGCAGCAGCCTCATAGCAACCTGCCCTCCTGAGTCTCCCAGGAGCCTTTTCCCTAGTTCTCTCATTTCCTACTGCTAGTATTAGGCATGGTGGCCTCCTTTAGTGTGTCCACCCTCCTGTCTAAGGGAAGAATGTTTTTTGAAACTGTGTGGCCCTTAGTTTTGTCAGTCTCAAACTGCCTCACCTGCAGCACCAAAGACCAATTAGTCTTTCTACTGCATCCCTCCCTGCTTGTCAGGTGGGCAGCCTCCCTGCCCGGGATCTCCACCTCTCACACTTACCACCCACAAGATAGATTTGTCTTCTGTATGACAAGGTAATTATGAGCTTGGGGGCAGGAGGCTCAGGGACCAGTCTTGAGGACAGTCACTTCCATCTGGCTCTCCTTCTTTTGCTAACATTATTGATTTTTAGTTTAATTTATTATTATGATTTTTAAAAAATGGCCCTGCCAACATGAGGTATGGAGGTGAGTGGGCAAGAGCAAATTTATTGTTGTCATAAGTTAGCTTTTTGAAACTTGAAACCACCCACCCACCTGGCATTTAAAAAAATCTACTAGTTTTAGCATCTTTGCTTACCTCTTTTCTTTTGTTTCCTTTCTTTTTATCTCCTTTGCTGCCTCACTTCCTCTTTCCCTCCCTTCTTCCCTCCCTCTTCTCTCCTTCCTTCCTTCCCTCCTTCCTTCGTTTTGAGATGAGTTCTCACCATGTTACTCAGGCTGGTCCCCAACTCCTGAGCTCAAGCAGTCCTGTCTCATGAGGCCTTCCAATCACTGGGAGGACAGTGCCCAATGCCACAGCTTGGCTGGGGCTTATCTAGTTTCATTCTGTCTCCAAACTTTCCCCCAAAGATTCTATTTGAAATTGGAGGCAGGTATGGACGACCTCAGGAAAGAGGCTGGGAAGGAGTAGGAATGGCAAATACAGCACTACTTGTTAGTACTGTACCTTGTTGAACAAATGTTTATTGCATTCCTGTTATCTGTCTATTTCTACTCTGTTCCTCAGTTTCCTGCTTCTATCTCTTCCCTGCTGTCTTGTTTGCATCAGTTTTTACGGATATGAGTAAAATCTGACCAGGAAATCTGAGGGGAGAGATTGAGATTGGGTGCAGCCTGACTACAGGTCTTTTAAAGCACTCTGTTTCTTTACAGGGTAGAGGAAGGGCAAGCTTCAGGCAATAAATTACAAGTGGGAGGGACACTGTGAACCAGTGATTGCCCTGGGAATTAGCTGAGGCTGAGGGCGATTTGTGGGGCCACGTTCCCCCAGCCTGTTTTCTCTGTGCGTGCCAAGAGAATGAATAAATCATTGTTCAGGGGCGGGATGCAGCTGCCGGCTCCTCCCCTCGGCACATGCCCTGACTCCAGCTCCTCCATTGAGGGCCGCTGGAGCAGAGCAGTTTATACACCCAGCTTCCCAAATCCCATTGAGTCCTCCCCCTTCTGCACGAGCCACCGGCTCCAAACGCATTCAGCTTGGCCCTTTGTGTTGGGGGTTAAGTGGCTACATGTGGGGGGCACCCAGAAAGGACCTGTCAGGCCCTGAATGACTGTGCTGATACAGGGCCCTCCTACTGATGAATGGGGTGGTTGGAAGAGAGGTGGGCGGCCAGAGGGTAAGGTGGGGGAGAGGGATTATGGAGCCCTCAGAGGCAGCTGCTAGGAAGGGGTTAGAGCATGTACCCCTTTCTCTCATTCCTCTTGCATTCAGCTTGTTCATTTAGCTCACGACCAACAGCTTCCCAATTTGCAATCTTGTCCCTTGGCAGGAGAAAGTTGGGAGAGGCCATTTACCTCTTGGGTGTGTTACGAAGAAAGAAGGCACTCAAACCTTTTATTCTAACAGCTCCAGAACACCTTTGTTCACCTTTTTCCCTTGGCTGGGAGGAGGACTGAAGGAAGAGTTCTTTTCTAGTTTTTCTGGTGCAAAGGATTTGGAACTGTGCCCCCAGCAGCTTTAAAACCTACCTCAGGACTCTAGGTTTAGCTCAGAGGCCTTTTAGAGTGGAGGAGTCAGGAAAAAAGAGAAAAATCTCAAAATGAGTGTACTGCAAAGATTTTCATTGAAGGAAAAACACTGATTCCAGGGCTAAGAATATAGCTCAGTGGTAGAGGGTTTGACTAGCATGTGAGAAGTTCAGGTTCCATCCCCCAGTAACCCCCGCCCTCCCACCCCGACTGATTCCAAGGCTAAAACAAAACACTACTTTAAAACTTAGGATTGGAAGCACCTCACCCTCATTTCACAGCTGAGCTAAGAAAATAGTCATGTTGAGGGTGAGGGAATGACCATCTCTTACCTAGGATGGACACAGTAACTTCCTGTTAGACTAGAGCAGCACTTTACCTTTAAGAGGCAGTGGAGAAATGGATGAACAAAACAACTAGGTCGCCAGCTTTCTAGGCCTTTCTCTCCAGAGAAGAGCCAATTCTGGGGAGTAATCTTTCTTCTAATCTGCCTTAAGGGCTCTCTGGTGTGTCAGAGGTCCTTTGTGCTTGGTCTTGGAGCCCAAGTAACAATGTTCAAAACTGTAATATTATTCAACAACTTTCAAGGACCACTATCCTTATTTAGCTCAGGGGAGTTAAAACCATTTGATTTCCCTAAGTTCCCAGAGCCTTTTGGGAAAGCTGACAGGTGATATGAGCTCAGGAAAAGGGAGGAAAGCTGGCAGCCATGTAGTTTGGCTCTGGGACTAGACTGTTCTGGTGTGGAAACTCTGGGGGTTTCCCCAGTTATTTCCCTGTTGCCCACAGGATGAAGC
Organism: Dasyprocta punctata; assembly: GCA_004363535.1. Classification (NCBI taxonomy): domain Eukaryota; kingdom Metazoa; phylum Chordata; class Mammalia; order Rodentia; family Dasyproctidae; genus Dasyprocta; species Dasyprocta punctata. The sequence goes on along the minus strand of RJWM01036194.1, from coordinate 13,613 downwards.
CCAACCTCCTTGAATAACCTTTTCAAGACCTTGCACAACTGGCCAACTTTGTTCTCCAGCCTTCTACTTCTGTTTCCTCCTAAACTCCAGTCACACTGGCCTATGCTATTTCTGGACACACTCAGGATATGCAGTCTCCTAAGCCTTCTGCTTTCTCCTGCTTAAGTATTCACCCCTCACAGCCTGAAGACCAGGAACAGGTCTTGGTCTCCCTCTGTCTCCCTCCCTCCCTCCCTTTCTTCCTTCTTCTTTCCTTCCTTCCTTCCTTCCTTCCTTCCTTCCTTCCTTCCTTCCTTCCTTCTTTCCTTCCTTCCTTTCTTCTTTTATTGATTGTTTGGGGATTGAATCCAGGGCCTCACACTTGCCAGGCAAGGGCTCTAGTGCTAAGCTACATCCCCACTCCCTAGGACTGATTAGTTCTGATTGTGCTTGAAATCCCTATCACAGTACTTGGCATAAAGTAAGCACTCTAACAATATGCTGCATCTGGATGAATCGATGGGAAGAAGCAAGATTTTTTTCTTTCTGAGACAGGGTCTCCCTCTGTAATTGAGGGTGGCCTTGAACTTACTATGTAGCCTAGGCTGGCCTCAAACGCAGTGATTCTCCTGCCTCAGCCTCCCAAGTGCTGGGATTACAGGCATGCACCATCATGCCTGGCAGGGGCAAGATTTCTGAGGCTGAAACCTTTGTTTTAAGCCATCACTTTCTTTCCAAAAGTAATGACATAGAGAAATTTTCTACCCATAAAGGAACCCTCACACCTGCCCTGTTTCTTGTAGTAGAAATTTTGGTCATCTTCCCTTGTGTCCTTGCCCAACATTCCAGGCCCTGAGGCCTGCATCAGGCTACTCATTGCTAGCCACTCTTGGCTCTGACATGTTTTCTGCTAATATCCTTACTCACTGCCCACTGCTTCATGATGATGGCCTGAATGGCAACAGAGCCTGTTCAGGCTGCCACTAGTCATCTGGTGATTCCGTGGCCCTGCCAGTTAAATCAGTGGCATATATAGAGGGTGGACAGAGCCGCAGATATCCCTGCATGTGGTGTGACTGATTCCCTGAGGTCCTGACTAGAGAAGCCTCCAGTGAATGAATCACAGGTGTCCCAGCATCTGCTGTTCTGTCTTCATGTAGACATGGACACCCCTGCCTTCTCAGTCGTTTTGTTCTCCAGGCTTCTACCTCTCTGAAAATGATGGAATAGCCAGGAGGGCTGATTGTATTAATTATATGGTGCTGGAGTATTTGCCCATGAGTTATCAGGTATTGTGTTATTTGGAAGCAATTAGATTTATGGAACAATGACTCAACTATGCCAGGTTGATGTGCTGGCAGAGTGCAACACGGACTTAAAAAAAAAAAAAAAATATATATATATATATATATCCCCCTCAAGACACTCAAGATGTTCCCCCCTTGATTTGAGGACATGTTCTTGGCCATCATTCTTGGCATTGTGTGTTTAACTGTAATAAATTTCATTTTAATTTGAACACTCACTGTACTTTTTGATCACGCCAGTATATAAGATGTGTTGGTGTGAATAAATGTGCTGTTTAGTCTCCCCAACCCCTACACATTTACCCTAAAGAGGAAGGGAGTGAAGGTTAGGCTTCAGTAAATATAATTCAGAAGAATCCACTGGTTTTGGAACCTGGAACCCTTTTTTACCTAGCTCCTCCTCACCTGGGCAAATGGCACAAGTGCCCACTGTCTGGCTGCCGTGGAAGGGTTCTTTGCTCGGCTGGCAGGAGGAAGCCACTATTGGTGAGTGCAGAGTATTATCCCAGCTGGTCACAGAGTGGATTATCTGTCTTCACTCAAAACATAGCTTTCAGCCTGGTGTAATCCCAGGACTCTGGGGAGCTGAGGCAGAATGGAAAACTAGACCCCAGCCTAGGCAATTCAGCGACTTATAAAGACCCTGTCTCAAAAAAAAAAAAAAAAAAAGTCTGCGGAATGTAGTTCAGTGCAAATGCCCTGGGTTCAATACCCAGTATCACAAAAACAAAAACAAAACACACAAAACAGGGCCGGAAATGTAACTCAGTGGCGCAGCGCCTGCCTGGCAAGCACAAGGCCCTGAGTTCGATTCCCGGTACCAAAAACAAAAAACAAAAACAAAAAAACCCCACAAAACAATCCCTCTCAAAAACAAATCAAAACAAAAAACAGCTTTCATTTAATGAGATTAATAAAAAAAAAAAGCACTACATGAATGTATAATTCCAAATTGGGATAAATGCTATGAAGAAAAAGAACAAAGGTGCCTAAAATGAGGGGCAACTAATCTCGGGAGTCCAAGAAGGTTTCTCTGAGGGAAAGATCTGAAATAGGAGTAAGTCGCAGGGGGAGAGAATTTTAGGCAGAAGGAAGGGTGTGTGCAAAACCGAAAGCCGAGTGGCACAAAGGTATTGGAAGCCAGGCAGAGGGGAGGACCGGGAAGGACCCGGCGGCTGCCGCTTCCCCTGCAGCGGGCAGGAAGCGGTGACGACCGCAGCTTGGAAATCTCGCCGGCCTGCAGCGAGGCGACCCAGCCTCTCCGAAAGGGGAACCTGAGCCCGACCTGGGAGGCCAGGATTAAGCCTCCGGGGGCGGGGACGGCGGTTCCTGCGCGGAGAACAGAACCGGCCCACGTGGGCCAGGCCGCCCCGCCCCGCCGCGCAGACGCTGCCGCCGGACTCCGCAGTCGGGGCCGGGGCTGGGCGCCCAGCGCGGGTACCTCGCACCCATCCGGGCCGCGGAGACCTCAGGCCGAGGGGCCTCGCAAGCCGCAGTGACCGGTTCCTGGCGAGCGGCCCGCAGGAGCGGGTGCCTGTAGGCAGTGAGTCCGGGCCGAGGTGGAGGGCTTGGGGCCCGGGCCGTGAGCGGGCACGGGATTTGCAGCCGCCGCCCCGCTCCCTACTTCGCGGGGGCCGGGGGCGGAGGGTCGCTGTCCTGGTCCCCTGGGGTGCTCTCCCTAGCCTGCACCGCGTGGGAGGCCGCCGTGGATTAACGCGGGCTGGTGGGGGGCTCCTGTCCCTGGGCTGTCCAGGTTCCCATTTTGACAGCGAAGAACCTCTCTGGTCCTCAGCACCACGCCACCGCACCCCAACTTCTTTCGTGGCCCCGCCCAAGTTTAGGAAAAATTGGGGCGGAGGAAGATCTCCAGGCACCCCCCCTCCACCTCCAACACACACACACAAGCCAGCGCGATGAGGGCGCGCAGGTTACAGAGGCGGACGCTGCTTCAGTCCCTGCAGGCCTTCTGCCGGTTGCTGCAGGTGGAGAGTCCCCGCTACCTACCGAGGACCTCCCCGTGGCCGCTGCACTCAGTAGTATCCCTCCCTCTTAATGATCCTCGGTTCCTCGAATCCGGGGCCGTGGAAACCTCTAGTCTGTTCAAACCCTCGTTTTGGTAGAGGCTGTTCAAGAGGGAAAGAAGAATGTGGTACAACCTTCCTCCAAGGTCATAAGGGTGGAGCAAGCAAGGGCAGGGACCTCAGACAGGCACACTAGGAGGGAGGGACAAGCTCCGAAGGAAGGTCTGTCAGCGGATTGGGTGGGAGTCCGCAGGACAGGAGGAAGCTGGAGCTGGCGCTTCCAGCCCTGTGCCGCTTCCAGCCCTGGGCCAGCCGCAGTAGACTTCTGCTACCATTGGTGGCATCCTCCTGAGCACAGAAATCTCACTGCAGTCTCCTTCCCCCCTTCACTTGCCCAGCACGGACACCTGTTTGTGCCAGGCTCTGCACTGGCTCCTGGGAATATGCTGGAGGATGTATAAAAGAGTTTCACGTCTAGTGAGGGAGTCAGATTATAAACACTCCCTATGATTGTTCCATCAAACAGTTCCAGTTGAATAGACAATTACTGGCCATCAACTGCATGCCAGAAATGGGAAACAAACATGAGTAAGACTACGTACCCAAGGGCAGGGTGGAGAGGACCGGACCCTGCATAATTAACTGTGTTTGTATATACTGGGGCCATGGAGAGATGAGCAAGAAGGCTTCAGAGAAGTGGGGATATTAGAACTGAGTTTGGGAGTGCAAAAAGAAGGCAAAGGAAAGCTTAGAGGAAGAGGCGGGATATTGTAAACCAAAGAAATGGTATGAGAATGATGGTGTGTTTTGAGATCTCTGAGCAGTATGGAGTGATGATGGAAAGATTGTACAAGAAGTACAGAGAGGTGCACAGGACCAGATCAAGTAGGGTTTAGTAGGCCATGTAGAGGCTTTTTTTTTCCTTTTCTATCTTTTTTTCTTTGTGTGTGTGTGTGTGTGTGTGTGTGTGTGTGTGTATGGAGGGGGGTACTGGGGAGTAAGCACAGGGAACACTGAGGTATATCTCCACCCATTTTTATTTTTATCTTTTTTTTTTTTTCTTGTACCAGGGATCAAACTCACAACCTCGCACCTGCCAGGCAGGTGCTTAAGCCACTGAGCCAAACTCCTGGCCCTATTTTTTTGAGACAGGGTCACACTATGTAGCTCAGGCCGGCCTTGCTCACGTTGTAGCCCAAGCCGGCCTCAAACTCGCAACACTCCTCCTACCTCAGCCTCCCGAGTGCTGGGATTAAAAGCGTGCACCACCATGCCTGGCTTTAATTTTATCTTGAGACATGGTCTTACAAAATTGCAGAGGCTGGGTGTGATCTTTCTGCCTCAGCCTCCCAAGTTGTTGAGATTATAGGTGTGTATCACTGCACCTAGCTTCACGTGGAGGCTTAACAGTTTGGGTCAGCACTCAGAGCTGTGACATATGAAATTTACGCTTTTAACTGGAGGTAGATTAGTGAGAAGGCTGTGGCAATAATCCAGGTAAGAAGTAGTCTGGGTCATGTGAAAGGAAAGAGGGGAAAATGTCAGAATTTGGTGACCAATGAGATGGGGCAAGAAAGGAGATGGAGTCATCCAGGATGCTCCCAGGCATCTGATGGAATAGAGAGTGGAGGCCTCTTGCTGAGGACATTGAAGCAGGAGAGCTGGTTTGGACATGTAGAATTTGAGGAGTCTACAGTTGGTTGCAGGGTTGGACTACAGTTAGAACTGGGCTAGAGACAGATCTGAGTCACCAACATATGGTTCCTGAAGCTACAGTAGGGAATGAAGTCATCTGGGGACAAGTTTGTAGAATGAGAAGATAGCCTGCCTGAGAAGAAAAACCCGATGCGGGAGACAGAATGAATGGCCAGTAAAGAGGAAAACCATGAAGGGGACTCTCCCAGGGTCCGAAAAGGGACTGACCCACAGCTAGGTTACCACAACTTCAGGCCGCTCCACCTGTCTTGCTGTGACTCATTCTTTGGTTTCCCCCTCACAGGGCATGTTTGCCATCCAGGCAGGGCTGCCTGAGGGAGGCCAGTTTTCTGGGGGCCAGCCTCCTGGAGTGTGGCAGCCCAAACTCCAACCAGACAGCAACTCCAACTTCGCAGAAGGTGCCAAGGATGCCAATGAGAATTGGCATGGGATGCCAGACAAAGTGGAACCCATCCTGGATAGGAGCTCCTCTGAGTCATTCTCTGACAACCAGGCCTTCCAGGCCTCGGGACTCCCTGAGGGGGTGGTCCGCAGCCCCCCAGAGGGCGCAGAGATTCCTGGTACTGAGCCTGAGAAGAATGATGATGCCATCACTGTCTGCTCCCCTCTAGAGGACAATGGCTATGCCAGCAGTTCCCTGAGCATCGACAGCACTAGCAGCAGTCCTGAGTCTGCCTGTGGGACCCCCCGAGGTCCTGGCCCTCCTCCAGATCCTCTTCTGCCCTCAGTGGCTCAGGCTGTGCAGCAGCTGCAGGCTCAGGAGCGCTACAAAGAGCAGGAGAAGGAGAAGCACCACGTGCACTTGGTGATGTACCGTCGCCTGGCACTGCTCCAGTGGATCCGGGGCCTGCAGCATCAGTTGGTTGACCAACAGGCTCGTCTGCAGGATAGCTTCGACACCATCCTAGATAACCGGAAGGAGCTTATCCGCTGTCTCCAGCAGAGGGCAGCACCATCCAGGCCCCAAGACCAGGCCTGAGAGTGCTTCCACCAGCGTGCAAGGGTATACATGTGTTTCTGCAGGTGTGTGTGGTTGTGCATAGGTATGTACATGACTATTTGTTGGCAGGAGTGTAGATAAGCATGAATGTGCTAACATAAGCAGGTATGTGCAGGCACATGTGCGTGAGCTTGCATATCCTGTGTATGCATGGGTACATGCAAGCTGATTTATATGTATGAATGTGTAAGAGTGAATGTGTGTATGTAACATGTATGTAAGCTTCAGTAAATTTGTGCATGCACGTATGGCTAGGTACTCAGGTATGTGTTTATGTGTATGAGTGAGGATGTACATGCAAAAATGCATGTGCATGTGTGTACATACGAGTGTGCAGGCTTGTGTTGGGTATATGTGAGCCTTGTGTGGTCAGACCTATGTGTAGGGATGCATGTGTGCAGGTGCAGGCATGGGGTAGCATATGATGGGAGCATGTATATTTGCAGGCAGATTCATTTGCACCAAGGAGGCATCTACCCATACCTGTTATCCATGGTCTACCCCACCCCTTTTTCTGCCCTGTGTCCCTCTGTTCTCTGGAGAGACAGAGACAGAGAGAGAGAGAGTGAGAGAGAGCTATCCTATTATCATTTATTGGAGGGTTGTGGCCAATCCATTCTGCATTATTCCAGGGCGCCTTTTCTTCTACTTTGCCCTTATGTATCCACTGCTAAGGCTGGTGTCTCTCTCTGATGTTGGCTTTGCTAGAAGAGGTTTCCTGGCTGCTCTGGCCTGCCATGCACTTGGGCTGCAGTTTCGTTAGGGCAGTAAGTGGAAAATTGGTACCAGAGAGGGAACTGGCAGGGGTGGCAGTGATCATGGCAGTGTGGGTATGGGGACTGAGGTGGAGTTAAGACACTCCTTTTGAACTCTGCCTTTGGTCACATGGAGGTAAGGATGGGGAAGATAAAAATGGTAGAACCCTGTTAAAAATAGGGTGGAAATTCCAAAATACCAGTTCCCAAATAAACCATACCTCTCAACTGGGAAAAGTTGAAAACGATATTGATTTAAACGTCTGATGAAAAGGGAGATGTGCTTGCAGGTAACAGATGAGGTGTTCCAAGACTCTAGGAGAAAATCTCACTTTCCTCTCTGAGCATTTACCCTGCCATACCTCTGGCTTTAACAACATTGGATACCCAGTGATTTGGTCCAATTGCCTTGGTTCATTTTTTGCAATCAAACTGTCAGGAGGAGCCAAAGCTCAGTTTCCTGGGTGGACAGGGGCAGTGTCAGCCCAAGCTACAGAAGCCCTTAGGCTGCTCTTCTGTCATTGCATGGCCCTTTAAACAGGAACTGACAGGATTGACCAGAGCTGCATGACTTTGAGAGCAAATGGGTCTTGAGGAGAAACAACAAGTAAGGTAGCAGAGCTCTCTGCTTTGCTTCTAGGAGCCAAGCGAATGCAGGATACCGGAGGGCAGGCAGGGGCATGAAGAGGAGATGCTGTTAGGTAAATGATGGCGTGAAAGTCACTGATGCTGCCTCTGGCCCTCAGTCTCTTTGTCTTCTCTCTCTGAAGAGTTTTGTCCATGTTGAATGACTGGGTGAAAGGTATAAGGAATGGAGGAAGCGTGGGCCCTGGGGACTTCTTTGTACAGCTCTTGCATGATTAATGTGAACCTGGCCTCTGGACCAACTTGGGATAAATAAACTGAGGCAGAGAATTAAATTTCTTGAGTATGTGTTTCTGTTTCATCTGTTGTGGCCTTTTGCATTTTGTTTGAGCTCCCCTTTTGAGTAGAGTCCTGGGCTGGGGACCAAGGAGTGAAACTGGGGAAAACACTGAGGAAAAAGAATTCAGACTCCTATGCCTGGCAATTCCAGGGGCCTCCCTGTTAGAAAGGTGAGATTTGCTCGCTGCCCTGAGAACCCCATTTGGGATTGTCTTTGTTCTAAGTCACCTTTGGACCTGAATGGATTGCGAGGGACACAGACCATACACATGCCCACAAACCAATGCTGCTCTGGAGCTAGCAGTGCTCTGAATGGTGTCTTGACTACAAAAGACTGAGTAGGGTCCTTAAATGGTGCTGATGTAGATGTAGTTTTGTTTTATTTGCAGTTCTGGAACTGAACCCAGGGTATTTTACATGCTAGGCAAATGCTCTACCTTGAGGTTCACCCTTAGTCCCCAAATGTAGCTATAATACTTGTACATGATTTCAGGTATTTGTTGATGACAATTTAGATTATATCTTCTAATTTATTAATTTCTCAAAAATCCAGAGGCTGGGGATGTAACTCTGTGGTAGAGACTTGCTTAGCCTAGGCAAAGCCCTGGGTTCAATCTCCAGGGCGGGAAAATCACTTTTTTTTTCTGTGCTAGAAAAGCTTCCAAGCCGGGCATGGTGGCACACGCCTTTAATCCCAGCACTCCGGAGGCTGAGGTAGGAGGAGCATTGTGAGTTTGAGGCTGGCTTGGGCTACAATGCGAGCGCAAGGCTGGCCTGAGCTACATTGTGCGACCCTGCCTCAAAAAACTAGGGCTGGGAGTTTGACTCAATGGCTTATGCACCTGTCTGGCAGGCACAAAGTTGTGAGTTCAATCCCAGTGCCGAAAAAAAAAAAAAAAAAAAAAAGCTTCCAAATCTCAAATTTCCCAAGTCCAGAGCTCAGGCCTCCAGTTCTCCTTGGTCCACCCCTCACCATGCCCATCCTAGCCTCTTCTCTCCTCCCCGAATGTCATTATTTTAATTAATTATCTACCGCTGCACAACACATTACTGTAAACTGTGGTGGTTTAAGTCCATACATATTTGTGATCTTGCATTTCTGTAGGTCAGGAATCTGAGCACAGCTTAGCTAGGTCCTCTGTGTCACAGTCTTTATCAGTGTGTCTTGGTCAAGATCCCAAGAGTCTGGGATCTCATTTGCTGTTGGCAGTGAGTTGTCAGGCTTAGTTCCTCTGTGGGGCCCTACCAACATGCAGCTTGTTTTATCAAAGTATGCAAACCAAGAAAGCAAAGTGCTTGCAAGACAGAAGGCACAGTTTTCTGCAGCTTACCTGCAGAAATGCCATCCAGTGTTGCCAACCACTCAATGGGAGTATATTACTCAAGGCTGCAAATACCAGAAGGCGGGAATCATTGAGCGCCATCTTAGAAGCTGCCTGCCACAAAAGGTATATTGTGTTGGGCTAAATAAAGAGACATTCAGGGCCAGGGATATACTCAGTGGCACAGTGTCTGCCTGGCAAGCACAAGGTCCTGATTTGATTCCTGGTTCAAAAACAAAAACAAAAACAAAAAAATCCCACACACTTTAGTGAGTAATTGTGTGTAAATATATTCTACTTAAAAAATTTGAAACATTTCAAAGAAATCTAATGTCTCTCTTTTTATTTTACTTTTTTTTTTGAGACAGTGTTTTGCTCTATAACTTAGGCTATCTTTTTTTTTTTTTTTTTTGGTACCGAGGATCAAACTCATGACCTAGTGCTTGCCAGGCAGGTGCTTAAGCCACTGAGCTAAATTCCCAGCCCAGTTTAGGCTATCCTTGAGCTGACTGTGTAGTCCAGGCTGGCCTCAAACCCAGCAATCGTCCTGCTTCAGCCTCCTGAGTACTGGGGTTACAGTCATGCATCACTATGCCTGACCTTAAAGTCTCCTTTTGCCTCCTCTAATAAAACATTTATTTTAAACTTCACAAACTGTACTTCTCATTGAAACAGTAATCCAGGACTTTAATAATTCTTGTCATCTCTATAGTTTGTGTATATACTGAACCAATTTTAACAAATTCCAGCTGGGCATGGTGGTGCATGCCTTTAATCCCAGCACTGGGGAGCCTGAGGTAGGCAGAGCATTGTGAGCTCGAGGCCGACTTGGGCTACAACATGAGTGCAAGGCCGGCATGTACTACAAGTGTGACCCTGTCTCAAAAAGCTAGGGCCAGGAGTTTGGCTCAACGGCTTACGTGCCTGCCTGATGGGCGTGAGGTTGTGAGTTGGATCCCCGGTGCCACAAAAAAAAGAAAAAAAAAATTCCACTTACTGCTCGGGGTGGTGGCACACAGCTGTAATCCCAGCATTCAGGAGGTTGGGGCAGGAGGATTATTGCGAATTGGAGGCCAACCTGGGCTACATAGTGAGTTCAAGGCCGCTTGTGCTACATAATGAGACCCTATCTCAAAACCAAACCAATACCAAAAAACAAATTCCACTGATGAAGAGATATTCTGACAAAGGGCTATAGCTAAATTTGAATAAGAATCCATGACAATGAGATGATGTCAAACCCTGAGTGCACAAGAGGGTGAGCTTTCCAAAGGAGTCCTTCTAAAGTGTGAATTCCCCTCTGGCCTCTGAAGCCGGACCCCCTGGATTTGGAAAACTCCATTGCTGTCTGTTTTCTGTGACCCTGGACAAGTCAATTAATTTTCCTGTCCCTCAGTTTCCCCATCCTCACAGGCTTGTTGCAAGGATAAAATGAGCATATAAAGTCTAAAATATTAAGTGTACTATCCCTGACACATAATAAACTACATTAATGAGACTTATAAAGCTTTTGTGGTACACACCTGTGTGTGTGTGTGAGATACTGGGTGTTGAACCCAGGGCCTTCCCACTGAGCTACATCTCCAGTTTTTTTATTTTTTTATTTTAAGAGAAGGCGTTGCTAAATTGCTAAGTCTCCCAAGCTGGGTTTGAACTTGTGATCATTCTTCCTCAGCTTCCGATAATGCTTGTATCTAAGTATGTGCAACCACACCCACCATGCCCGGCTTGGAGCTCAGTACTTCTAATTCACACAGAGCATCTTTAGGGTCATTTGCTCTTTGGGGGGCCTCAAAACTGCCACAGGTGAGGAAACTATGTCTAGACAAGGCCTGCCCCTCACAGGAGGTGCAGTGTTACCTCAGCCTGTCCCACAGCCAGTGACCAGTGTACCTGATGGGGAACTACAAGTCTGGGCTGCTTGACTGGCACCCTGGCTCAGTTTCCCTACTCCAAAACTCTGCTGTCCTAGCTGTGGCTCTCTCTCCAGTCTTGCCAACCTCTTTTCCAACCCACCGCCACCTTGGGCCCGAGCCTGTCCCAGACTCAAAGCGATCAGCAGGGATTCTGCAGATATACAATGTGCCACGCTGTTTCCTTGGTCTGGGCCTCATCTTCTTCTCAGCTCAGGGAGCTCTTTCATGGAAAGGAATATTAGGCAGCTTTACAAAGTTTTTTTCTCAAGGGCCGGGGATCTAGCTCAACAGCACAAGCGCCTGCCTGGCAAGTGTGAGGTCATGCGCTGTTGAGCTAAACCCCTGGCCCTTGAACAAATGGACCTAAAGATGCTCTGTGTGCATTAAAAGTACTGAGCTCCAAGCTGGGCATGGTGGGTGTGGTGGCGCACACCTTTAGTCCCAGCACTCAGGAGGCTGAGGTAGGAGGAGCGTTGTGAGTTCAAGGCCAGCTTAGACTACAACACTAGTGCAAGGCTGGCCTGAGCTACATAGTGCGACTCTGCCTTCAAAAACTAGGGCCAGGAGTTTGGCTCAGTGGCTTAAGCGCCTGTCTGGCAGGTCCAAGATTGTGAGTTTGATCCCCAGTGCCAAAAAAAAAAAAAAGTACTGAGCTCCTCCTCTGTGTCAGATCTTGGGGCACCCACTCCTGTCTGTGCAGCTCTGGTCTGCACAAGTAGATGACCAAATGATGCATCCAAAAGCCTAATGCACAAGGTTCTAGGAGCCCAGCAGCAGAGAAAGTAGCATTCTGGACAGGTCACAGTCTGAGACTTTAGTTATATGGAAGCTTGTTTCAGAGTCATCAGGATGGGGATTTCTGAGTCCCTAGGACAATGAAGACAGTAGGGAAGATTCGTATTCTTGGGAGAGGTTTGGCCAGTCAGCCACCACCATCCCTTTACCTCTTCAACCGGAATGAAGTCCTATGTCTGGGGGCAAGGAAGTCTAACTAGGGTTTTGGTGGTATGCAAATCTTGCTTAGGAGAAATGTGGGCTGAGCTCAGAGCTGAGACCCACAGAACCAACAGGGGCAGTAAACATAACCGAGGTCTGAGGAGGCCACAGGCACCGGACTGAAGCCTGGGAGGGACTAGCAAGGAAGTAGTGAAAAGCTGGGGACCTAGGGAGAGAGAAGGACTGTGTTCCTCGAGACCTTTCTCTCCAAGCATCCCCCAACTAGATCAGTCCCACCCAGTGCGGTCAGGGAGAATGGGGTTAAAGCCCGAAGTGCAGGGAGGCAGGAAATGAACCGAGGACTGAGGAACGGTGCAAAGAGTTGGGGTGGTGGGAAATGCTTCAGACAATGATAGGTGGGTTGCTCAACCCGGGTCTGGCACCGCAGGGGTCTGTCGTAACTCTAAGGAGATTGATTACCCCCTGGCAGCAGCCTGTGACCTGTCTGTCACTCTCCAAGCCTCACTCAAAACCCAGTGTAACCTAGTAACAGCAGTCACTGGTGACAGAAATAGGAGAGGAGCCAGATCTGAGGCATGGTCAAGGAAGGCTTCCTGGAGGAAAAAGACCCTACAGAACCAGTAGAACTTGAGGCAGCAGAGCAGAGTGACTTCTAACAGAGACTGGACCCAGATAGCTTGGCCCCTAGATTTACTACCCATGACTCTCTTTTCTCAACTGTAAAATGGGGCAATAATAGTACGGTTCTCATGGTTATGTAAAAGTTAAGTGAGTGAACCTAGAGGGCTTAGACTCGAACCAGGCACATAGGAAGCAGCCCATAAATTTTAGCTGCTATTATCTGACAGGAGAGGACAGGAAGGCTCTTACAGGTCGGAGATGCAGCCGGGCGGTTCTGCTGTCCATTGAAAAGCTCGGCTGCAGGGCCTCGCACCCTAGAATCGTGAGCTCACTGAATGCTGGGGGTGAGAAGAGCAGAACGAGCTGGGGATGTTCTGGGATCTGAGCCAGACCTCGAACCCACTCTGGTAAACATGCCCATGCCCACCGGGCACCCACAGACACTCAGGCCCCAGAGTTCACACATGCACACGTACACATAGCCACACTGCGGCTCACACTCACGAACGCACACTCATAGACCCTCATGCAGCCCCCCACGCCCCGCCCCGGTGTCAGAAATAAGACTGCAGACCAGCACAAACAGGAGCACTTTTCCGACCCAGGCCTGTGGGCGGCTCCAGCCAAACCTTCCGCTTGCCGAGATCCTCCCGCCATCCCAAGCCCTGTCCTCCACCCTCAGCTCAGAACCGGTCGATCTGACGGCTCCATTCTCATTTATCACCAGTAGATTTGACAAGAGATTCGTCTGCTTGAGCGACTGGCAGGCTGAGGGACGGGTTGGAGGGGGACAGGAGTGGAGGGGGGCGTCGTTCTAAGGTGTCGCACGTCAGAGCCTGGGGAGGGCCTGGGTCCCCCGGGTGCCCGCACACAGCGCCCTGAAAGAGGGGTCGGGCTATGGGGTGGGAGGGTCCCAGGGCTCGGCGTGGCCGGGCGCGAGGGGGAGCTCGGGTGCTCAGCGCGGGAGGCTGAGGCGAGGCCTGCGCGGCGGCGTTCAGCTGGTGTTCAGCGCTCCGGGTGGGGCTCGTCCCCCGAAAGGCGCAGACAAAGCGGCGGCCTCCCCGGAGCCCTGCTGAGTCTCAAGGGGCGCGGGCC
>RJWM01036193.1:0-18319 GCA_004363535.1 Dasyprocta punctata | reverse complement strand
ACTGAGGGGCTCACTAGTCCTTTTCCCAGGAAGTCGGGGGCGTTGGTACTAAGCAGGTGCTGCAGTGTCTGTCAGCATGTGTCCAGAGCAGACCAAGTAAACTGAGCATGGCCATAGGGATGAAGGAACACAAATGCAGGTCAGGCAGTGCTTTCCGGTTTACTGACCTGTTGTCATTTGCGATGTCACAGAGCCTTTAATTCACAGTGGCATTCAGAGGCGGCAGAGAGGCTGCACTCGATTCTGTTCTTTTCTGACTGGTGATCTGAAGAATGTGAAGAATGTAGACATCCTATGTCACTGGGTGGTATCTTTCCTGACCCCTAGACATTAATAAAGTCATGGTATTAAATTTATTTTACATTGTCTATGACTTATCCAGTCATAATATGCTTTGTGGTTAATGTTGCAGGCCAAAGAACAGACAGGAGCGACAGCATCTGTCATTTATGTCCCTCCTCCTTTTGCCGCTGCTGCCATCAATGAAGCTGTCGAGGCAGAAATGTCCTTGGTTGTGTGCATTACGGAAGGTATCCCGCAGCAGGACATGGTACGGGTCAAGCACAAACTGCTCCGCCAGGGAAAGACGAGGCTAATTGGCCCGAACTGCCCCGGAGTCATCAATGTGAGTGCGAAAAGTAATGGGAGGCCTAGAGTTAGCCTCTCCCAGAGCTCAGCAGCTTTGAATTAGTCTGACTGTGTTGTGTGTATGAACTATGAGTTTCAACTTATTTTAAAAACTTTTCTACAACTATAATTCACTCTCTTTCAGCCTGGAGAATGCAAAATTGGCATCATGCCTGGCCATATTCACAAGAAAGGAAGAGTTGGTGAGTGTATTTGTTACTTTCTTACAGGTTTAAAAGAAATTCTTTGCTCCAAACTCTCACACTCACAGAGACTTTGTGACTGAAAATCACTTTGGTAAAATTTACTAGAAGTTTTATAGTGAAACAGTTCTATATCCCAAATATAATGAGAAGCATTTACAATTCCACTTAGTGAAGATATTAGAGGTTTTTAAAGTAAGGATTTGTTTTTTTCCCTACTTAGTACTCTGTCGAGTCTTCCATATGTTTGCATGTATCAGTTAATTTCTGTTGTCTGGTTTTCCTGTAGTTTATCTATTTTCTCACTGTGGACGTTTGAGTTGTTTCCAGGTTTGAGCCTTAGGAACAAGGCTACGGTGAACCTTTGAGTGCAGACCTTTTTATGGATGTGTTTTCATTTCTCTTGAGCAAAGTACTGAGGAGTGAAATTAATAAGTCATCAGGTGGAGCATGTTCAACTTTTGAAGAAATTGCCAAATAGTTCTGTGAAGTGACTGTATCACTTTACATTCATAGAGTTAATGTATGGGTATTGCAGTTGCTTCATACCTTTACATTTATTATTTTCAGTCTTTTCTAATTTAGCCATACTATTGACAGTGAAATGGTATCTCTTAAAAATTAATGGGTAAAAAACTTGATGTGGTATTTTGTAAAACAAAAATAGCTGAAAGATTCTATCTCATTATTGTTTGGGTATGATCAGGAAAGACCTATAAGAGAAAGTAACATTGGAACTTTTGATGAAGACCTGTAAGGATGGTGGTGGTGGAAATGAGGCACTGTTTTAAGCAGAACAAATATGCAAGGGTAGGAAAGCATACTGATTTTCAGAAGCAGCAATATAGGTTTTCCTTGCATTGCTTTTGTATGCATAAAATAACTTCAGCAAATAATATACTTTTCTTTTTATCTAATCTTAAAAACCTCCCTACTTTACGCCTTTTCTTCTTTTACTTTTTGAAGGTACTGTGTGATCTAGATGGCAAATCATGGAATGAATTTTATATGCACTCATGGTAGTTATTCAAAGTGTTTATGACTTAGTATACCATATGATAATCTATCATAGAAACACAGTCTAATATTTTTGGATGTTCTTTCTTTAAGGTATTGTCTCCAGATCGGGCACCCTGACTTATGAAGCAGTTCATCAGACAACACAAGTTGGATTGGGACAGTCTTTGTGTGTTGGTGAGCAGTTCTTGCTAAAATCATTTTCTGTGGAGTATGGTATTTTCATTGAGTGAGGAGTGATAATTATTGATTGGATTACTTATAAGAGATTTTGATACCATTTTATTAAAAAGATACTATAATCTCAAATTTAATTTACTTAAATGTGATGTTCTCCTACGTGCTGTTTTTCAAGATTCATGGTCTGAGCTTTGATTTTTAGTTTGAAGAGCAAATATCCTGGGCAATGTGGCTTCTGGACATCCTTGATGACTGGAAACATCACTTCATTTTTTTTGCTGTAAAGAATTGGTTCCTTATTTTAGGACTTTTGTGTATCATAGTAATTATATTCAGTGTTTCTTGGCTACTGAATTCTTTGCCATTTACTATCTCATTCTTGTTTGTTTGTTTGTTTGTTTTGTGGCACTGGGCATTGAACCCAGGGCCTTCACACTGAAGTGTATCTCAGCCCTATTTTATTTTGAGACTTGGTCTTGCTGAGTTACTAACTTGCCCAGGGTTGGCTTGAACTTGCCATCTTTCTACTTCAGCCTCGGAGTGCTGGGATTACAGATGTGCGCCACCTCGTCCGGCTGTTTCATTCTTAAAACGATGCTTCAGGGCACTCCTGAGCTGACTAGTGGTGCAGTTATAGCAGAAAGTTGAGGTTGAGGAAGGTTATTTTCCCTAGGACTTTTCTTTTTACCTTGCCACACTGCCTTGCACTCTAAAAATATAAATTCCAATAAGTTTTTGTATTTTAAAATAATTTCAGTGTTTTTTTTGCCAAAAGCCAGGTAAATTTCTGGTTTTTATAAATATTTCTTAAATTCCTTAGAATACCTTTTAAAAGCCTTTCAGAAATTTCTGTAATAAATTATAAAATATAGTCTTGTAATATCCATAAATTGAAATTTAAAATATTAATTGAACCTTTCTATTTGCAAAGCATAATGAATCTTAGGCACAGTATAATTTAGTGTGATGGGGTGTAACAAGTTGTGAAACAGATTTGCCAGTTTCATCTTCTCCAAATTCAGTTTTTAATTTATAAACAGCGGGCAGTAATGCACATCTCACAAGGAAGGTGAGGGAGTTAGCAAAGGATATGTCTAACACTAAATAAAGCAGAGGATTTGATACATAGTTGGCACTTAATGAATGCTAGTTCTTTTCTTCAACTTCATTTTTCAGACATACATTAAAAAGTAAGAAATCATTCTTGGCCTAAATAAGTTTATAATTTAAAAATAAACAATGGGAGCTAGACAGTAGGGAACATTTTGGTTTATTTATTTGTTTGTTTCGTCTTTTTGAGGCAGGGTTTCACTATGTAGTTCAGGCTGGCCTTGAACTCAGTGATCCTCCTGCCCCAGCGTCCTGAGTGCTGGGATTACAGGTGTGCTCCACCATGTCCGTCCAGCCAGGAACATTTACTTTAATCCCATCCACCTGCTTGTTCTTAAGGCTCACGTGCTTGTGAGAGCCTCTATATGCAGTTTCTGTCGGCCCCGCCCCGGACCTACAGGTAGAGGGACTGTGTATTGTCTACCCTGTCACTTACTGACGGTTGTGTCTTAAAACTTGGGAGTGTCTCTCTGCAGCATGCTGTATCAAAGAAAGCTTTTCTGTGTGCAGAAATATTTGCAAAGTGTTTAATCTTCTCCTGTGGTATAGTGTTAGCTTGCAACACAAATCCTCATTTCTAAAAAGTTTATAGCAGCACAATTCAGAAAAGCTAAATCTTGGAAACAGCCTCTATACCCATCAACAGATGACTGGTTAAAGAAAATGGGGGTATTTATACACAGTGAAGTACTATTCTGCCATAAAGAAAGATAAACTTGAGTCATTTGTAGGAAAATGGATGCACCTTGAGACTGTAATGTTAAGTGAAATAAATCAGACACATAGGTATAAATTTTGCATGGCCCTCTTATATGAGGAATCCAGAGTAAAAATAAAGAGCAAAATAAAAGATAGAGAATAGGAAGTGAAAGGGGAATAGGATAAAGAGAGGAGGGTGGGGAAGGAAAAGGGATGAAAAAGTAATGGAGATGTGTTAGCGCCAGTATCCACTCCACACAAGGAGTATAACATTATGTACTGCAAACATGTTCTTAAAAAAGAGTTAATCCCATATAATTTTGTGAGAGGGAAGAGTTTGTTGTGAAGGGTTCTAACAAAAAGATTTTTTTTTTTTTTGCTACAAATAAGAAACCAGCCACCATTTGCATTCATACATACAAGCCAAAGTAAAGGTAACATTTTGTAATGTTTGAATGTTAAGTGAAGAGTGATAATACCTTTAAAAAGATTAAGGATAAGGGATAGGCAAAATAAGAAACCACTTGGAACATTTCTAGACCTATTTTCTATGGTTCATCTTTACATTTTCAGCTGATGTTGGTATTCTTTGACCTTTTCAGGCATTGGAGGTGATCCTTTTAATGGAACAAATTTTATTGACTGCCTTGAAATCTTTCTGAGTGACTCAGCCACAGAAGGCATCATACTCATTGGTGAAATTGGTGGCAGTGCAGAAGAAAATGCTGCAGAATTTTTGAAGCAACATAATTCTGTAAGTTGGGTTTGAAAAAATTAGCTCTTTGCTCTTGTTTTAGAAGTTGGCTTAATTGTTTTCAAGGATTCATTTTTCAAGAAAACTTGAAAGATAACCGAATGTTTTTCTTAGCTGGGCCTTCCATACTGGCCACTCAGAAAATTCCGGACTCTTGTGGGTTGATTTCCCTTGACTTCCAGACTCACGTTGTTTTTCTTTCTTTTTTTTCTTTTTTTAAAAGCTTGCGCTGTTCTTTCCTTAGGTTGCAGGAGAAATGAGCGTGCTTTCCCTAAGGCTGACCTTCTAAAGATCCTATCCTTTATACCCTTTTCCAGGGTCTTGCCTCCCTCCAACTTCTGTCTTTCCTCATAGAATGACTTTTCCTGTCAAAGATCAAGTAGAAAAGCTTTACTGTCTGCGTGCTGTGAAGGCTTTCCATGTCACCTCTGCCTTGCAGTTAAATATGTAAAGGAGTAGTGTGGAGTTGTGTCATAATTTCATTTAGCTGAAGGGAATTAAGCTCAATTTTCAGGGAGAAGCAGGTGGTTGAAGAGCAAAGAGGCGCAGTCTGCAAAGGACAGGGTGGCATGTCGCAGCCCGACAGCCCCCGCTCAGTGACTCAGTGGCCTTTGTTGCGTCTAGGAGCTGTGGGGAGAAGCACGCAAATGATTTCCAGAGTTTCTCTGACACAGATGAGTCAGTGGCAGACCATCTTCAGAAGGCCAGGCCAGCAGATGGAAATAACTGTCTCAACGCTGATGAAAAAAATGAGGACTGAATGAATTAAACACCTCCAAAACATAATGGACATTGGATTGTTAAAGGGATCAGTAATGTCGCTTACAGACTGGTATGCATAAAACAATTCCCCATTTGTGTTTTAAGTACTATTTTGAGTATATTTTCTCCTGTGATAATCTTAAGCCCTAACTGCTGTAAGATGTGACTCAACTTACCCTTCACTTCTAGATCACTTTCCTTGTTTCTCATTCATTCTGCAATTTTCTGCAGTCCGGCTTCAGTCTGCCATTTAGGAGCTATGTGACCTTGGGAATTTTTTTTAACCTTGCCATTCCAGTTTCTTCATTGGCAAAGTGAAGATGCAATAGTACAACCCTAGAATGTTGCAAGGGCTGTGAAATTTAAACGACTGAATAACATGTAAGAAAGTAACCCTGGCACATAATAATCGAGCTATTTGCTGCTGTTGAATCTGACTGTGACATTGTTTTTACAGAGATCCCCGGTGTTCCATCATTTTTCATGCTCTCCATGAAATCCTCTTGGTTCTCCTCCTCCTTTTCCTCCCTTTCATCCTCCCCTGGATCTATCTTATATACCTGTTCCTAAAATGTGAAGGATTACTTTATGTAATTAACAGCATACTTGGGCAGTTTCCAAAGCAAGAACCTCAGAACTGTCTTTTATTTCTGTCTCGTCACATGTTTCTACTCACTCACTAAGCGCTGTCTCTGAGACCTTGGTGTCGTGTCTAGACTCAGAGCCTCATCTGCCGTGACTTCCTCACTGGGGTGCGGGCCGAGTCTTCCCACACATGGACCACCTCCATAGTTCTTCTGCTGTCTGCTCTTTCACCTACTAGGCCCTTCTCTCCCAGGCCACCCTGCTTGTCTGCCCTTCTGAAATAGGCACCAGTGCCTTTCATCTCCATTTAAAACCAGACAGTGTTTCCCGTTGCATATGAGTGAAGGCCAGCTTGACCATGGTGTCTCAGTCCTTCTCATGCCACCCTGTCCTTTGCAGGTCCACGCCCCATCTGAAATGCAGGTTTTCGTTCTCATTTGCCTGAGCTTTACTTCCTTCTACAAGATGTGCTTAATGTCTGACCCTTGGTCTTGGCCGTATTGTGGATGGCAGGACACTGGCAGTCTTGGTTCTCAGCCCAGTCCCTAGGATGGGAAGCACTGAGGAATGTCAGATAAGTGAAAGAATAAAGTAGATGGTTAGGAGATTAGAATAAAATGTTATTAAATTATCTTGCATTCAGAAAGTTTTAAAGTTTGAAATTTAAGTAAAAACTAACTTCCCTTTAGAAAGAGAGATGTAAGTTAACATGACATCATACAGTTAAAGTGAATATTAAAATGTATGTAGGCCCAACTCTGAATCCCTTGAATTTAGTGAAGAAACTAAGTATACACATTGTCTTTCATTTGGCTTGTTTTCTCATTCTTGGTTAGTTCTTATGGAACTCATTTTTATTGAGACTCTGATGCGTACAAGATTGGAGATGCAGGCGCTCAGAGGACCTGATACATAAAACACTTAGCACAATACTTGGCATAGAGTAAACCCTCAATAGATGTTATCTACTGCTACCACTGCTGTTCTTTTTACAGCGGTTATTTGTGAAAGTCAGGTTAGACTGAGACTGTTCCCATGGGTCTTTCTGTTTTTAGGCTTTCACTTTGCTCCTCACTTTACGTCTTGTTTGCATATTGCACTTCTGTATGCTCTACTGACCCTCCAATGACTCTCTGTCAGTGGGACACAGCGTAAATGTGTTTGACATATTAGGCTCATTGTAATCTTGTTCCTTCCTAGTATAACAATTTTTTCACTTTTGGGGTATTGTGAGGGAGGCTCAAATAGAAATTAAAACCACTCAAATAAAAGTCTCTCTTTGTGTAGAGGTCACTGGCAAGTGAGCGAATGACTGTGGAGTCTTTTCTTAATTCTGTGCGATGGGTACTACAGTTGGGCATTCAGAAACAGGTCAGAACATAGTCCCAGTGTTCAGGGGACCTGTTGTTTAGTAGGGGCCTCGTAGAAGCAGGTCACAGCCAGTGTGCTGATTGTAACGTTAGAAACATGTAAAAAGCACAGCAGTTTCACAGAGAGATAATTAACTCCACTTGTGGAGCGTGTGGGAAGAAGAATCAAGAAAGGCTTTGGAAGAAGAGGCTTGGGCCAGGTCTTAAAAGCTAAGTAAAAGCTTGTGAGGTATTCAGAAAGGGTGGAGGATGTTCTCAGCAAAGGCACAGAACCGGGGTGCCCGGAGCCCTGAAAAGCCGTGTGAGCCGCTGTGCAGCCCCTGTGGAGCCAGGGCCGCGGAGCCAGCGGTGCCAGAACTCGGGTGCTGCCAGGCGCTCATGGCAAACAAAGTCAGTTTCATTCGTGAATGTTTTTGTTTTTGGTGAAGCAATAAGAATTACCAGTTTTATTAAGTCTTCATCCTCAGGGCAGTGTCATGTGGTGAGAGGAGAAATAAAACACCTCACAACTGAGTTGTGAGCTTTTTCACGGAACAACAGTTTTATTTGAAAGAATGATTGGCAGAAAAACTAGTCCTTCAGATTTGGGTACTTTACAAACCTTCTCTAAAAATGGACAAGGCAGACTTGCCATATCAAGGAAAGCAACTGATAGTATTTTTGCTTATGAAAAAAATTGAGCTTTCAAGTGAATATTAAAAATTTGGGAAACTTTTTTCTGTCACCATGAGCTTAACAACTTCCTCCTACAAAAAAAAAGTCTTGTTAAATGAGATTGCTGATTCTGATGACTGATCTGCTGATACTGAGTGATGAAATGTGTCAGCATTTGCAAGATCTGTATAACTCAATGAGCTGATAATTTCCAGTTTTCCAGTGTGTGTTACAAAATCATTGTGATTAGAAGAGCCATTTAAAATGTAAGACAGACTAGTGGATTTCAGAGTAAGAAAGGATGAAAAGTTCATTGCTGTGATTTTTGGATCCTAGCACTGCACCTAGCATTTAAGAAATTTCTTAAAGTATAAGAAATTACTACTTTAGGAGATTTGTGTAGTATCAAAGACTATCCAAAGTTATCTGTAAGGCAACTGAAATACTTCTCCATATTAAAATTTTGTTATCTGTGTGAGGCCAGGTTTTCTTCTTATATTTTAGCTAAAATAACATATTGCAACAGATTGACTTTTAAATTTAAAAGTAGTTATTTATCATTTGACATTAAGGCAAAGAGTCAAGAGTTGCAAAAATTAAATGTATAATGCTACTCTTTTCACTAAGATATTTTTAAATGCTACTTAATAACTTATTTTGCACTATGTGTTTGTAATCCATAATGATTACATTCATCTTGCAGAATTGGTCCATATGCATATCATGTTCTCATTTTACCTCCTTCCTCTTCTCACCGTCTGTCTCCCTCCTTCCTCGTATCCTCGTTCCTCTCCAGTCTTAGTTTTAAATAAACAAGTTTTTATAAATAAACAAGTATTTATAAAACTCAGCTTTGATTTCTAATAGTAATTATTAGCTATAAAATATTATATGCTGATACTTATGTACATAGAGGCTTACACATCAGAATGATTTTTATCGTATATGTAAACAAAAACTCTTTGAAGTCCTCAATAATTTTTATAAGTATGAGGGATCTGAGAAGTGCTCATCGAGGGAAAGACGACAGTGTCTGAGTGAAGGCTCTGGAGAATTCTCCACTGTGCCAAGTTCTGCCTCCTGCAGGCCTCGCTTACCTGGATCCCGGATTACTTCTGGGCTCTTATGAAAATGACGTTCCTGTTCATTGTGAAACTTAACCATACGTTCATATTTTGCTGTATGGGATCTCTTGACTGTTGATTGGTGAATGTATTTCGTATTATTTATTCAACTACATTTAAAATCCAGAGCACAGAAATTCTTAAGTTTTATGCGCAGTTTTTAAAAAAAATTTCTTTGGTATTTATGTACATTAGAGGTTGGAATTTGGGTTGGAATTTGTTGAATAAAACCAATTCTTACCTTCCTTCTTAGACACCGTAGGATTTCAGTACAGGAAGGGCTTTTGCCGTCAGCCGAGGGCAGCCATTTCCATCCATCGGTAAGGAAGCAGAGGCCTGGGGAAGTGGCGTGCCTTGGCCAGGGCACACGGCGTCAGTCACCACAAATCGAGTCCTTTCTAGTACATCGTCCCACTTCAGGAAGAGCTAATAATGATTAAGACATAAACACAGGTTGAAGTAAAACAATCTGACCTTGAATTTTAAGTCATTATTACAAGTCATAAATTTTCCGGTGTGCTTTGTTGTATTTCAAATGAAAGATTCACATGGGTATTTGCAAAACAGCTTGTGCCAGCAAAGTGGTTAATACTCAGTGGATATAAAAATTTGCTCAGGATTGTTATCCTGAGTTTGTATGGAAAGTTGATACGTCTCAAAGGAGAGTGCAGTGGTTTTAGTCACAGTTTAATATTTGTGTTGGTTTTTTCTAGGATGATTGATGGGCTTTCATCTGTGCAAACCATTTATGAAACATCTACAACGGAGTCAGGGATTTGAGGTCCAGTTTTGATCAGCTTCTTATCAGAGTGTTTAAAATACCACTTTATGTCTAGGGTCCAAACGCCAAGCCTGTAGTGTCTTTCATTGCTGGTCTAACTGCGCCTCCTGGGAGAAGAATGGGTCATGCAGGAGCCATTATTGCTGGAGGGAAAGGTGGAGCTAAAGAGAAGATTGCTGCCCTTCAGAGTGCAGGAGTTGTGGTCAGCATGTCCCCTGCGCAACTGGGGACCACCATCTACAAGGTGAGTGTCAACTGCTGCCCAGTGCTCTGAGACTGGGGGCTTCTGAGTGTGGGGCGCACTGGCTGCCTGGACAGCCTGGTCTTTTCTTCTGGGTCTTGGTTGTTTCATTTTATTCTAACTGCTTAACTTAATACTCTTACAGTATTCCATTAATGTTATAATGCTCTAATTTAACAACTTTTTGATTCTGAAACTTTATTCTTTAAACATTGGTGTTAATTTTTCTGTAAGTGGCCGAGGTATGACATAGTAGCATTTTGGAGACCATAAATGCCATGATTTCCATTTGAGGTATGAGTCTCTGTGTGTGTGTATGTGTGTATATGCGTGTACATGCGCACGTGCACATGCACATGCACAGAGAACTGCCTGTATTTCTTCTCATGTTATGTTTTTTCTTTGGGAGGCCTTTGGGATATAGCCACCCTGACCCCGTAGGTTTCTCTTTCCAGGTAGAGGGACTGGAGTCTGAGTACGAAGCAAAAAAAACTGTATGAGGAAGAGTTAGGGATGGAGGGAACTCTAGAGAGAGGGTCGGAAGTTTGGGCCTTTGGTTTCTGGCCTTAGCTGTGCTCTGATGCATTGTTACTTACAGGCGGGAGGTGCAATTTTTTAGCTCTTTGCTTTTTCCTTAAATAGGCCATTGTGGTTTAAAATATTCTAAATGACAACAATAAAAACAGACAAAGCAAAACAAACAAAACAACAATGAAAACCCTACCTCTTAGCATGGTGAAAACAGGCACAAATTGCAGAAGGAACTGGTCAGAGAAAACTAAAAAAATCCCAATTTGGTGTAATCTTTGTTCTTGGCTTGGGATAATAAAATGGGTTTCTGGTTTTATTGAATCTATGCATATCCTGTCTTTCGGAATATAGTATCATGTGTCATAGTGTTTGAAAGGAGTTTGGGTGGTTAATAAAATGTGTGAAGAATTTAATTTGAATGTAGAGGAAAAAGAAAAGCAAATGCTTAAAATTCATACCAGAGACCTGTCTTACCATTTTGTTCCAGTAAGTGGCAGCAGGTGTCTGCACATTTTGTCCTACGCTAATTGTTACAATCTAGAAAGGTATGATCTTCAGTGTTGTTTAATGTATTCATTTGTCCCAAGGATTTCTAAGGTTCTTGACATTTTTTTCAAATTCTAACTGAATCTATGTTTAGTTTTATTCTCTGCAAAAGTGAGCAAACCCATTTCCATTGCCTTGTCATCGAGCATGTTGTGGTTCACCTATGAGCATCACGTTTGGGTAAACACAAGGCAGTTTGGCATCTGCTGGTAATAATACTGCAGTGAAAGAAATAAGAATTATTTAATGTCTCTCAGCCTCTGGGTTTAGGAGACATGAAGTTGAAGCCGTGTGTCTAACTTCGTGAGATTCGAGCTGACATAGACTAATTGGAAGGCTGTTATTTTGTGTACCCTCAGCCTGGTACATTTCCCTTCTGTGATTATCTTAGAGATAAAAGGTTTCAGAATCATTTTGACTCTAAATATAATTTGGATCTTTTCTTTTTATCTCCTGTCTTATCCTTTTCTTTTGTTTCTGAAGGAATTTGAAAAGAGGAAGATGCTATGAAAGAACAAGGAGGTCCTTACGCCTGTGGAATGAATCACAATAGACAAGGGAAGCGGCAGCAGTTCACGCCCTTGTCTACTGATTGTTGACTCTTGTGCCTGACACGGGTCTTTCAGTGTAACAGGAAACCAAAACGAGGCTTAGAATGTATTAAATTGAGATATTTTCACCTACTGTATAACAGAGACAGACAGTAAATCTACCACTTGATTTGAATGTGGTTTTGAATACTTTTCTTCCAATGTAGGTGGTGGGGAGAATGGGAGAAATAGAGATGTGTGTGTGTGTGTGTGCGTGTGTGTCTGTCTGTCTGTCTGTCTGTCTGTCTGTATATGTCTATGTGTGTCTGTGTGTGTGTGTGTTTTAATAGGCTTTGTGGAGAACATCGTAACAAGCTTTTGAAAGAGGCTATAATTTCAATATGGCATTTGTCTAATTATCTTAAACACAGAGGGCTTTTTGTCTCTTACTCTCTCCTGCGCGTACACAGTAGCCTCAGTCTTCCAGCCTCATTCCTGAGAGGAGGGATGAATGTGTAAAACTGGCGTGTAGTGAGACAGCTGTGCAGTCACCCCACGATCCCCATCTTCAGCAGGATTATGTGCAGGGGCACATTTGTGTTCCTGCCCAGCTGAGAAACGGACGGTCCTCAGCAATGCCACGCTTTCTGTGGTTCTGCAGAGGGCTGTCTCTCTTCCTTTTCAGAGCCTACACTCTGCTTGGTTTAAGACAGTCACTGCAAGAGAGCAGGAAAGCCGTTAGCCACCTTAATTTGTGTTTAAAAGGGAGCTCAATAATGAGAAGGAATTCCCACCAGCAACTCCAGGGTTCCTGAGGATGGCAGGAACTCACATCCTGGGGAGGGGGGCACACAGACTATTCTTAAATTGTGTAGTTGCCCTGAGGGACACATGGTAAATAGTATTAGGGAGAAGCCCCTGAAGAAAGGCTGACAGGGGCATCTTCTCGAGGAGGGAACCTGTGGCTGGGAAGGCACCAGGCATAAAAGAGGATGGTTAAAAGGGAGGACAGACTGACAGAAGAGCACCCGCGGGAGGGGACAGCTTGCAAAAGGGCAAGAATGGGACAGCTCATTTTGAAGCAATGAAGGAACAGCCAGGACCCTGGGAGGACTTGGGGGAGATGGGGTGGGGGCTGGAAAACGTTCTGAGAGCTTGCATGACCTCACCTGGGCTGCTGCCCATGGCACCCAGGGTGGGAGTAAACGCACAGTCCAAGGGGTTTCCTGCCCTGTGACACAGGGTGGTTGGCTTTGGAGTGGAGTAGACTCAGTTCCTCACCTTGAAAACAACAATGATGCTCCTCATCCCACGGGGTACCCAGATAAAATGTTATTGGGGGGCTTGAATGGGGATTGGTACTCCCTCACAAACTCTTGATCTTGTTCCCTGCTGTGCTTAGGAGAACCCAGGTCAACCTCGCTGGCCAGCAAGGAAAGCACTTCATTTCTTTCTGGTTTCTAATTTCAATAAAGAGCAACATCCATTTTTTTCTTTTTTTGCTTAGGATATTTTCTCATCCTAAGAAACGTTTTTCTACCCTAAGTCCATGATGATATTTTTCTGCTTTTTATATTATGCAGGAGCCCACATATTTAGCTCATATCACCCTTAAGTTAATTCTTATGAAAGATGCGAGAGGCAAAGATTGAGTTTCTTTTAGATAGGTGCTCTCACACCTTTCCCATCTGCCAGCATCCACACTCTAAACACACAACATAGCCTTTTCTTCTTGACTTCTCCATGCCCATTCTAAAGACTGGTGTGCGGTAGACTTGCCAAGAGAAGCCACAAACTGCTCAAGCCAGGAGTATTCATTGTACCTTTTCTCGGTCGTTCCAAGCCACAGAGAAATCCTTGCTAGAGAGCTCTTTTCCATCAGTCCCATCCCTCTACTTCTCCCACCTTAAACCGAGATGCTGTCAGATGTGTTTCCCCTTCTCCTGCCAGACTTCCTGGCTGTAAATAGCTCTCCATTTCCCCTCTGCTCCAGCTTTGGCAATTGGCAGCTCTGAAAGTCACTATTCTGCAGAGCCTTTAATATTTAATGTGTCTTAGTTCCAGCACTTCCCAGCTCTCTAAGAGGCCCTAGTCTTCAAAACAACACACTCATATTAACAATCTCTAAGCAACGTTCTAAACAATCACAGATGTCCCCTGGGAGGAATTCAGCACAAAGTAGGACTCTTGTTCTCTTCCCCAGATTCCTAACCTCCATCTAGCGTGATTCAGGCTCTGTAGTTTTCCAGTCCTGGTAGTGACTTCGTGCATTTGCAAGTTCCTGAGGCCCACAGTGCTGTCTGGCTGGCTTATCAAAGTGGTTCTTCTGAGGCCCTCCCAGCATTTTGCTCAGTGCACAGTGGCAGACTGGGACTTACAGCTCAGGCTCACAGCTTAATAGCTGAATAGCACTAGCTAAGAACACAATTCGTTTCGTGTGGGTTCCAGGTGGTTGATTTTTTTGTCCCTTGTTTTCCAGGTAAGTTTGGCCTATCAGGAGGCACAGTGGCAGAGAGTATGGTCTGTGGTTGTGAGACGGAGTAAAGCCATAGGATTGGGCTAGAGTCAGGACCTTGCCTTTTACTTTTGTGGCCCAGAGCCTGACTTCTCTCACACTAATGAGCTGACCACAAACAATCGTGACAGACAATTCAAGAGACTCAAGGTAGCCTTCGGAAAGGTCACTGAGAAGGAACAGCAGTTTCATATCAGCTTTACTTTATCATGAATCCCATCAAAGTTCTGCAGGGCTGGGCATTTCTGATATCAGCTCTGTCCCATCTGAACTGAGATTTGAAACGGCTCATGATCAAAGCCTGGTTAGCTATGCTACAACCCAAAGGGAAGTTGAACTGACAATGTGAAGGTCAGTACTCATGACTTTTAATCAAACAAAGGTACTCTAGCTTTAATAACTCTTTAGTTCATTAGTATTCTGATAGGAAAAGGAAAGTATTTTCTTAGCAGCTGAATTAATGAAGTTTCAATATTTGAGAACTTTAGTTTTGACACTTGGGGTACAGGGATCCCCACAATGAAATCTGGTTGGTGCTATGGAAATTCCTAGCAGCTCGGGAAGAAGGTTTAGCAGTGATTCAGGGATTGGTGTGTCCCCTTCAACAAATCACCTGCAAGTGATAAGTTACTAATTCAAAAAAGTGCCCTGTGGGAGAGAGTTATCCTCAAACACCACCCAAGACTGCCTCTACTGTAGGCTAAGACCTGAGATAAACCATCTATGTTTCCTCCTTCATTTGACCATCCCATTTGCTTAAGATTAATCTGTTTACAAGTCTAATTTTATCCTATACTTCAACCTCAAAGCTTACCTCTTCCTTTTTTAAAATCCGTAGTATTCATGTGATACTTGCCCCAAAGCTGTGAGAAACAATGTGGGTGTTTGACCCTCTGTGGCCCAAATAGCCTGTGTTTTTTATGGTGTTCAGCTGGGTCCTGTCATTTATCTTCCTATATCTGTCTCATGCTTCCCAAGCAGAATGTTCATTTCTGAAGGGCACAGCTTGCATTTTATGTCTCTGTGTATCTCCCGGAGTCATGCCTTATACCTACTTGGTGTTCAATAAATATTAAAGGAAAACGGTACTTTTTAGACCCAACTCTGCAGGACTCAAAGGAATTGTTTTATGCACAAAGTTCAGAAATAAAAATCCAAACCCCAGCAAAATCATTTCCTTTTACATTCTTCATTTTGATGATGTCTCTAAGGTATGGCTTTCTGGATTCTTTATGCCTCTCATAGACTCGAAATTACCTTATATTTCTGTTTTATCTAATAGATAGGAGGTGACATGTATGGGGACAGAACCCCCAATCTCCTGCAGCCATATACCAAAACAAATCATATCAGAGCATTTTATTAAAGGTTTTTACCTTGTGCCAGATAATTACATCCCATAAACTTAATTCACACTCCAAGGAATAACCAGGAATTCTGGGGGTGTTAAATGTAATTCAGCCAGTTGGGGCAGAGCTGATTAGGACTACTGTAGGTGAAACCACAATATATATCATCCTGACCCTGGCACTGCTTGGAGGTCACTGAGGAGATGGCATTTGAGATACTGCTGTACCCTGGGAGAGGAGTGAAGGGAGAAAACAGCAGAATATTTTGAATGATCCAAATTCTGTGCCCAAGGAATTTAAATCTTTTATTCTTCAGCCCACCTTCATTGCAGGAACATTGAAAGTCAATCTACTGAGCCTTTAACCTGAACTCAGATTAGCCTACACTCCACTTTTGCACAGTAGATAATGATAATTATTGAGGAAGTGTCTCCCTGTAAAAGCGTTTTTTATAAAATGAGGGCTGACCTGACATTTCCCCTCGTCTCTCTTAGAGTCATTAGTTACCTGAGTTATTTCAAAGTGAATGGTTACTCTGAATTAGCTCCTGGGAATCCAGTCTTTCTGTTCTCAGCCTTCTCTGCTGGAAAAGACCAAGACCATACTGAGAAATACCAATTCTGCAGGAGCAGTCAGTGTGTGGACTCCATGACTTGCACATTGGTACACATATTGTGCAAAGATGCACCAAGAGTTAGAATACTAAAAGTTCCAATCCCCATTTGCCTCACAAGGCTGTCTATGAGATGCTTTGAGATTGTCCTGCTTTTATAGGATGTCAGACTCCCTGCAATGTCATTAGCTATATTGACTAAATCACTAGCCTAGACCAACAAAGGAGCCCTAAAATCTTCTCTTACTCAAAAAAATTGTAAGATAGATATAAGATGCTCCATCCATGAAGCAAACATGTGTATCTACCTCACAGCCATATCTCCAGTCTAGTAGAGTAGAAGAAGAAATACTCCTTAGGTCAGACCCACAGCCTAGTAAGTGTTCAGTAATTATCAATACAGCAATGACACCTTTCAGATTAGGCTTAACAAATATACATATATATGTATCGAACGGCCAAATGCATTCTTACTGCCCACATTATTATTTTTTTCAGGATACTTGAGCGGGAATGTAGAAGGGGATACAAGTGTTACTTAGGCAGCCCCATGGGAGAGGATCTCATGAGACTCAAAGCATTAGGAAGAGCGAGACTGGAATGGAGCTACCTAGGCCAACTTATCATGAAGCCAACCAAGCTTAAGTCTCATGACCTCTTATTTGCCTTTGCCTTCCAGGCATCCCCCAGTTGTGGGAGGTGCTCCTTAAAATCTGGTTGTTTCTGTTTTGATCAACATGTGTTTCAAACCTCATTTCAAAACACTTCACTTGTGTGTTTTCCAGATCACTTTAGCTATCCCCACTCTACCACTTCATCCCACCCCATTCATCTTCCTCTAGGTTTTGTGACCCACTAAACTCCCACCTCGGGGACACCTCACATTTCTCTCTCTGCCCACACTGGTACACACACACACACACACACACACACACATGCACACACCCTATTAGCCTGATGAGTTTCTTTTAAGATATTCCTTAGGTTTATTGCCACAATTTCTCTACCTTTGTTAGTTCTGCTTCATAATAGTTGCTTATTCATTCATAGATCTTGAGAGTAGAGCTAATGTGTTCTTTCTCATGTTTGCCATTGCAGACTCAATGCCTGCCACACAGTATGTGCACATCCAACATGTAATGAATCAGTGAACAGTTGCTTCAAAGGCCCTGTGTGAAAAACCACATTGTGTTATGGCTTAGTTTTTTATTTCCTTTTCTTATTGGTTTTTACATTATTATTTCTTTCATTGCATATACCTTCTCATAGATGGCAGGAATCCTTTGCTTTTATTATTTGTGGCAGGCATATAAGTAAGTGCTGAAGAATGCAGAAATGAAGAAAGCACCTCTTAGTGCCTGAAACAGTGTTAGTGCAGTACACAGTCAACTACTTATGCAGAAGGCCTGCATTAGTATATTGGTCAGTTTTCCATGTCTGTAATTAAGTACCTGAGACTGGGAAGCTTTAGTTAAAGAAGATATTTTTTTAACTAATGCTTCCGTAGGTTCAGAAGTGTGGTGCTGGTCTGAACTCAGCTCTGGGGAAGACTTTATGGTAGATGGCATCACAGAGGCAGTAGCATGTGCAGGAGGAAAGAGATTATATTGCTGGATAGGAATCCAGTGTGTGACTCAAGAGTTAGGTTTATTCTTTTCAATTCCCTCTTCAGAGAACTATCTCAGGAGCTCATGAGAATTACCTTAATCAGTTTCAAGGTGGTGTTCACAACAGATCCAATGACTTCCCATTAGACCACCTCTTGAAAGTCTCACCACCTCCACGGTGCCACTCTCATGGCCAAGCCTGCAACACGTAAACCCTTGGGGGACAAAACATTCCAAACTGCAGCAAGTGGCATACTTGGTTCATTTCCAAGGGAGAGACTGAGCTGGAGAAAGACTCTTTCAGCCCATTCGGCTCCTGGTTTCTGCATCTCTGTCTCTGTTGGTGACAGCCTTTAGGAGAAGGAAGCAGGAAACTCATATTCCTTTTGTTGGTAGCCCTGAAGAGCACCTGACACACTGGGCTGTGATCCTTGAATTGGGCACGGGAGGCTTTCTGAGGAAGCTTTGGCAGAGCACTGATGTGTGGTCTCCTCTCTGCACTGGGTCCACTGCTGAGCTGT
>RJWM01036192.1:0-18332 GCA_004363535.1 Dasyprocta punctata | reverse complement strand
GAGAGTGAGAGCAAGAGAGAGGGAGAGAGAGCATGCAGATAGGAGAGACAGGTAGATAGTCACAAGGAACAGAAAAAGTCACTTGGTGAGAAATAGATTATAAAGACTTGGAGAGAAGTGTCCAGCTCAGAGAGAAACAGGAGTCCAAGAGAGACAGCCTTTGCACAGCTGTGTCCCGATGCCCCCAGATCCCATCTCAAAACCAAACCAAACCCAACCAAACCACACCAGGCCAAACCAGACCAAACCAAACCAAACCAAACCAAATCAAACTGAACCAATCCAAACCAAACCAAAAAGGGTCAGGTATGGTGGTGGCAAACATCTGTAATACCAGCATTCTGGGATGCTGAGGCAGAAGTATCACAAATTGAAACCCAGTCTGGGCAACTTTGTGAGAACCTGTCTCGGGGTGGGGTGGGGAGAATAAAAAAAGCTGGGGTGTATACCACTTGCAAACATGCATGAAGCCCTGGGTTCAATCCCTAGTACTGCCGAGCGCAACACAACACAGCACAACACAAACCAAACAACCCATTCCCTCAAATCGAGCATGATTCAAATCTGCTGCAAAGCTGGATGAGACCCTGTGGATAGTTCTTCATTTAGACCACACGTATTTCTTTCAGTAATAGCCATAAAATCAGGCAGTAGCCTCCTAAATGAGTGGCTGTTGGCTAGGTGTTGGCTTCAGGGGTTTCTCCTTCAGAAAAGGGCCCACAGCAGCCCAAGCCACATTCAGAACTACGCACACTGGAGCAGAGTTAAAAACTGGAGACGGCCTGAATCTCTTCAGTACGGAGTGGCTGAATACCACACAGCCCTCCGGAAGAGTGAGCTAGAACAGAATGTGCTGCAATGAAGCCACGTTTAAGGTGGCAGTTAACTAATAAAAGAACTGGATGTGGTGGTACATGGCTGTAATCCCAACCTTCTGGAGGCTGAGGATCTTCCTAGATTGCAAGTGTGAGTCCAGCCTGGGCAACTTGGTGACTTAGTGAGATCCTGACTCAAAAAATAAAAATGGACTGGGGATGTAGTTCAGTTTGAAAACCCTGGGCTCAACCCCCAATATTGGAAAAATAAAGAAGCACTGATGACTGGGTGCTCTGCTTTGGGTGTGGTTTGGCCCCCAAGAGTCCATGTGTGAGAAGCATGACTCCAAAGTGATGTATTAAGAAGTGATGGGACTGGAACAGGGTGTAGTAGAAGGTGGGAAGGTCATGGAAGCACCCTTTGGAAGGGATTCATCCTAATCCCAAGGAGTGGATTCATTTCCAGGAGAGCAGATTGATACGTAGGAGCTAAATTGGCTCCTTCCCAGCCTCTTGGTTCCTGTCTCTCAGCCCGAGACTGCTTGGCTGTCATGTTAGCTGCCACTGTGTGATGTCATTGCAATGTTATGACCCAACAGAGGACCTCACCGGTGCGACCACGGACTTCCCAGCTTCCACAACTGTAAGCTGAACAAACTTCTTTAAAGAGTACCCTGCCTCAGGCATTTTATTATAGGAACATCAAATGGAATCAGGCATTAGGATTACCTAACCTTGTAAATTGTGCATATAGGTTTATGTTTATGCTTGCGTTTATTTAGACACATTCTACAAGGATACATGTGAAACCATAAATGGTGTTTATTTCTGGGCTGTAGGACTTACAATCAAAGGACCAGAATCAAGGAGACTTTACTTTCATCTTGTACTCTTGTTCTGCTTAATTTTTTTTTACCATGTATTTGCAATGCCCATATAATTAACAACTGTTTAGATAAAAATATTAGCTAATGTTTGCATAGCTGTCCAATTTTTAGATAATTGTAACAAAAATGATTATTGAAAAAATACCAAGTATTTTGGATCAATGCACTGCTAATTTAGAATTTGGATTATGCTTGCTTGTGGATTTTTTTTAATTAGTGGAAAACAAAACAAAACAACCTTAAGTTTTGGATGTTTTTCATGCCCTGGCACAATCTCTGGTTCCTGAATGGATTGAGTGTTGCCCTGGCTAAGTATGGATGGGGTGGATTTACACTCCTCTTCCTCCTTCTCACGAATGTAGCTGTCTTCCAAACCAGCAATGAGAAAAGCAGGAACTGGTTTATGTTAGAAAAACAGGAACAGAGAGGACAGGCTTTCTCCTGGAATCGCATAGCACAGTCCTGACCCGCAGAGAAGGGGCAGAGAGGCAAAGCTCCTCCTAATGGCTCCATTTATACCCAGAAGCCTCTTGGGGTCAGGGTGATGGAGGATGAAGGGGAGCAGTGAGGGCACTGTGGTGCCCTGTGACACATGGACAAAGCTCCCGGGGTCTAATTGGCCCTGGGAATAGCAGGGTAGGGAGAGTGAGGGCTCTGGGGTCAGCAGACCCCAGTGTCTTTGTCACTTCCCGCCGGGGTGGGTCTGGGCAAATGCCCTCCTTCTGGACTTTCTTTCTTCCTCTGCAAAATGGGTATATTAACTGTGTCCACTCAGAGGAGTCGAAATACACATGCTTCCCAATTTATGATGTGGGTTTGTCCCAGTTGACTCATTGTAAATTGAAGATCTCATCAGTCGAAAGTGCATTTAATTCACCTAACTTATCCAAGCCCCTTGCTCAGATGTAGCACACTGTGGGCTCCGGTTGCTTCTTCCTGTGATTGTGAGGCTGACCGGGAGCTGAGTATCACACAGCGCTCGCAGGGGATATGGCCACAGCTTCAAGTTCCAAGCGCGTGTAGAGTTGATAACTTGTTAAGTGCAGCCAATCTCAGTCGGGGACCGTCTGTAGTGAGAATTACTTAGCACAGAATAAAAACTCAGTAAGTGGCTATTATTGCCATTAATTATTCTTATTACTCAGAGCTACCACACGAGTCATAATAATACCCAAGGCCACAGAGTTTGTGTCCTGCTGTGGTGGGACTAAATTCCTGGAAGGGCATTTTCTTCAGTCATGTGTTTGACCGTTCATGAACCCAGAGAAGTTGCTTTTTTTGTGGGGGAGGTGTGGTCCTGGAGATTGAACCCAGACTTCCCTGAACTGCATCCTTAGCCTTTTATTTTTATTTTGAGACCAGGCCTCCCTAAATTATTAAGTTGCCCTGGCTAGGGTCAAACTTTGGACCTTCCTGCCTCAGTCTCCCAGAGTGCTGGGATTACAGGTGGGCACCACCACAGCTGGCTGGTACCTTTGCTATTGTCACCCAGGTGGCTCCTAAGAACTAGTGGTTGCCCTGGTGTTACTCACACCACTTTTGGTCTCAAAAGCAGCTTTTGACCCCTGGTAAGAATATTTTTATTTTATATGATGGTGAAAGAGCAGCGAGTAGGGAAGGCAGGGTCGAGGGGTCCACTGCCCTCCCAGACACCAGGCTGGGTCCCTAGTCCACCCTCTACACAGGAGTCTGAGGGACCCTTCTCTAACACACATCTGGTCATGTCCTCCCCTGCTTAAAATCACCCATGGCTGCCCTGCATTGTCGAGGCAGAGTTCAAGCTCCTAGCAGGAACAAGCTCCCCACGTTTCTAGCCCAAGCTCATCAGCCCAGCTTCTCTCCTTGAGCGTCTCCCCGGGAAGCCTTCCCCGACGGCCCTTCTAGCTTGCTCAAGAGCCTGCTCTGGGCCCTCCCCAGACCAAGGGTGCCTGTGATAGGCTGTGGGAAACACTCGTTGGGAGTCCGGGGATGGCTCCTGACCTGGCTTTGTGTGGAGCTGGAGGAGCAGTGGCCAGTGAAGTCTTCCCAGAGAAGGGGATGTCTGACCTGAGCCTTGAATAGTAGCAGGACTGGATCAAAAGACGGGGGAGCACATTCTAGGTCAAAAATTTGCCTGTGTGAAGGCTCTGAGGATGCAAGTCTGGAAGGTTGTGCAGGTTGTGCATTGCAAAAAAGTGCAACGCCCACCTGTTAACAGATGAATAGATAAAGAAAATACAGTGTATTTGCATAACAAAATATTTTTGAGCCAAGAAGAAGAACAAGTTCATGGTATTTGCAGGAAAATGGATGAAACTAGAGACCATCATATTAAGTGAAATAAACTGGACACAGTTTAACTGAAGCCAGTCATGGTGATGCATGCCTGTAATCCCAGCATTCTGGGAGGCTGAGGCATGAGGATTGCAAGAATTCAAGGAGACTTTGTCTTAAAATAAAAAATAAAAAGGGCTGGAGACTTAGTTCAGCACAAACATCCTGGGTTCCATCCCATCTGG
Organism: Dasyprocta punctata; assembly: GCA_004363535.1. Lineage (NCBI taxonomy): Eukaryota > Metazoa > Chordata > Mammalia > Rodentia > Dasyproctidae > Dasyprocta > Dasyprocta punctata. Next base: position 14,132 of record RJWM01036192.1, on the reverse strand, counting down.
GGAGAGGGTGGGGGAGAGTATGTCACACACATCAGCCTCACCCCTGGGACCTCTGCTCCATTGTCTTCAACTCCTTCAAGCTGCCCACCTCCTCTGGGGACCCCTCTTCCAGGCCCCACCTCACAGGCCCAGGTCGGGGAGGGTGCTCCGGCCACAATTCTTCAGAGTCCTCCCTGATCTCACCTTGGCTGAAGGCGATGGCTGCAGGGAAGGACTCACAGTCGCAGTCAGAGAGCAGGAGCACAATTTCTCAGATACAGAGAGGGAAGTAATGTGTCAGCCAGCGCACAGAAGGGGCCAGGCTCTCTGGCTCCGGCATCAGGGCCCTTACCCACTAACCTGGGGTGCACCACAGAGAGAACCTTTTTGTCCCACATCCATCTGTGTCTGCATAGCCCTGGCAGGTGACGGTCACCACCCCCTTTTCTTTGTGACCCGCTCTGAGTCTTCAGCTTACTGTGTCTATCTGTTGCTGGGTGGCCGCTCTGTCTCTGTATTTCTCTGTCTTGATTCTCAGAGTTTCCCTGTCTGTATGTCTCCATGTTGGAGTCTGTGCTCTGTTACGCTGTAGTCTGTTCTCCACCCCTGCTTCTTTCTTGCTTTCTCTCCTTGGGCTTCCGTCTCTTAGTTTTCCCTTCTCTCTGGTCTCTCTCCCATCCCCGTGTCTTCCTTTGCTCTCTGGCTCTCGGAGTACATCTCACTGAGTCCCTCTGTGACTCTTGCTTTCTCACTCTCTCCCTCTCTGTGTCTCCTGCCTTGTTTCTGTCTCTCTTTGTCTGTCCTGTCTCTGCATTTCCCATCCTGTCTCCCTGTCCTGTCTCAACTCCTCTCTCCTTCTCTTTGCCTGTTTCTATCTCTTGCAGTCTTCCTGTCTCTGGGTTTTTCCCGTTGTGTGTTTCTGATTAGGAAATCCCTCCCCTTGTCCCTTCTCTCTGCCTTCTCCTTCCCTGTCCCCACCGTTACTGCATCCAGAGAGAGGGAATGGGCTGCAGAGGGGGCTGGACCCGCACAGCTCCGAGCCACCCCTCCCCCAGCAGGTCCTGGAGGAAGGGGCTGTGCCCTCTGCTGTGGGATGCTGCCCAGCACCAGTGGCCGGTGCGCCTGGGAGTAGGAAGCATGGGTGCCTGAGACGGGGTGAGGCCCCCATGGAGGAGAAAGAGAAGGAAGTAGAGGAGAGCCACTGGCAGGGCCATGAGGCCTGGGCACTGAGAGTGTGGCCCAGGCCAGGAAAAGGAGGAAGAGAAAGTAATCCATGCAGAGGAACAGGTAGGGTGGTCGGGTTTAGACATCTCACAGTGCCATTCCCTCAGCCTGTCTCTACCCCTTCAGCCTGCCTCTAGCTGTCGCAGCCTGACTAGTTTCTTCAGTCCACTTCGAGATTCCTGCATCCATCTCAGGTTCCCTCACCTTGCCTGTCTTCGTCAGCCTGTCTCTGATGTATGGAGCCACTGCTAGCCCCTCAGCCTTCTTGTTCAAAGACACAACTCTCTGTACCTACTTTATGGTAAAGTTCCACCTAGACTTCTGCATGGCCTCCTATGCTTCTTGACTGAATTCTTTCATCAAACGTACAAAGAACCAAGGACCAAGGAAGCAAGGAGCTGTTTCCTCACTTCATCAGGACCCAGTTTCCCGGTGATATGACCATCACCTTACCTGGGCGTGTCACCCCTTGGTTTCTCCTAGTCATGTCTTGAATCTTTCTTCCTGAGTCTGTTGGCCTCTCTGCCTCCCTCAGCCTCTGACTCTGAGTCTGCTACTCTCCTAGTGGCAATTATGCATTCAGTGAGGACTTAGCAGGTGCCATGTCCGTTTTCTAGTAGGTCTCATTCCTTTAGTGTAGAGGAAGATACTGATAAAGAGAATGAAGACAAGGAGGAAAATGGTGAGGACAGAGATGTAGCAAGTGAAAAAGAATTAAATGGAGGCTATGGTGGCTTTCCTCATAATAGCCTGCTCTGAGTCCTCCAGGTTGTACTTTTATTTTGCTTTTTCCTGTTTTACTTGGCTTGAGATCGCTCTTCAGAACCAGTTTCTCCATCACTCTTCACTTTTGCTTTTTCAGATAAACTTTGCCACTGGAGAAGAAGAAGGAGAAAAAGAAGGGAAGGAGAAGAATAAGAGGAAGAAGAAGAAGAAGAAGAAGAAGAAGAAGAAGAAGAAGAAGAAGAAGAAGAAGAAGAAGAAGAAGAAACTAAATGGAGATTCTGATTTAGATCCTGAAAATGAAAATGAAGAAGAATGAAGCTGAAAAAGGAAACCAGTCAAACTGTAGACTCTGGCTTGCCTGGCACAACACTGCTTTGTCCTCCCAGGGAGGGTCATCCCTGGTGCCAGGACATCAAGGGGCGCTGTACATTTCCAAATTCACTGCAGCGTTTCCAGCCCACCTTGCTATCCTGAGTGCCTTAGACTTTAACTGTGTAAATGACAGTACTTCACCTAATTTTTTTTTTTTTGTCTTTTTTGAGACAAGGTTTCACTATACAATTCAGGGTGGCCTTGAACTCACTTTGTAGCCTAGGCTGGCCTTGAACTCACAGTGATCTTCCTGCTTCAGCCTCTCGAGGGCTGGGAATACAGGTGTGTGGCATTACCCCTCGCCTCTCCTTTAAATGTTAAACTGTACACAGTAAATAGAAAACAACAACAACAACAACAACAAAACTTCTCCAGATCATGAAGGGTGTTAGCCCACTTGGGGGGGACTCAAAGGAGATTTTCAGGGGTGAGGTCCCAAGGTTAAACTGTGCGTGTGTGCAAGACATCAGCAACAACAGTAGACAGCATAGAACAGAGCAGAGCAGAGCACAAGAGCAGCCTGTGTCTTTATTGTATAATTCTTACACGGGTTGTTGTCTCATACAGTCTTACAGAGTGCCCTAACAAGCACATGCATGTTTACCTGTGCTATGCCATGGTTACATAACTGCATCCCATTGGACGCCTGTGCTAGATAAACAGGGTCACGTCCTCAGGTGTCCTTAGATATCCCTAAGCTTTGGCATAGTCTGAGTGGTTCCCCACATAGAGTGTTGCGTGATTTGAAAAAGTCTGATAGCAGCAAACCTTTCCCCTGAAGAATGTAAAGGGAATCAGGCACAGAGGTTTTGGTCAGGTTTTCTCCCTTCCCTCTTTTGGTTTTCTCAGGACGTATATACTGTGGATGGCTCCAAGAGAATCCAATATGTGTTATGAAATGACACATCCGGTTTTTCCTTTTCTTTACATTTTTCTCAGGTTCCTTTTGTTGACGGTCACTAATTGCAAATTACCCTCTACTTGATGGAGAAGAATGAGCCTGGTTTGCCCTGCTGGGCCTATGTACTGAACTTGTTCCTGTTCCTGATGTCATTCACAAACTTGTTCGGTCCTGCTTCTCTCTTAGTTTCTTTGCTATCTTCAGATCACTGATTCCTTTGGGGATTTGTTCCCCACTGATCTCTGGATTGTGTGTTCTTATTGTAGAGATGGTGCCATAGAGATAGTCCTGGTCTATCTAACCCTGAGGCCGGAGACCAGGGCATGTCAGTGTGGCTGGATGAGTCAGGCATGACTTGACAAATGAAGAGATTTGTTAACCACGGGAATAGATCAGCAGCTCCTGAGTCTGACATGAGAGATCAGGCCGAACCCCGAGCTGGGTACTAAACTGCTGATGCAAGAACAAGCTGAGCCTAGCATCTAATGCTAGTCTTCTAGCATGAGATAAAGTGGGACCACCTGGGTCAACTCTCAAAGAAGATTTAAAAGGATGTCAGCAACTAACTTTGTGCCAGTGGCCTTTTGTCTGTGACATGGTCTGTTCTGCTTGCAGAATGTATCTTCTCATTTTCCTTAAAGGCATCCTTCTCTCCTTGAGTGCTTCTTTCATGTTTCTTTGCTTTTTCTTATTTTTGCCCTAAAATAAATTCACCAATTGTTCGGTCCAATTTGTTGAATAGGAAAGCACTGCTGTTCCCTGTGACGCCCTGGAACAATCCTGTTTTCTTTGTACTCAGTTTCAGGATCTGAATGAGGCTGCAGATGATACTCTGAGTCACAGAAGTTTCCATCATCACCTACATTATCTAGGCTTTGCCAAACAACTTTCTCTTTAGTAAGAAACCACTGATCTGCTACCAACATATACAGTTGAACTCTGTATTGGTCATGGTACTAAAATGATTATTCTGAAAGGACACAGTTTTCCATCCTGAATTGTTGAAGTTAGCTCATATAATCCCTGGCATGTCAGTTGAGTGGCTGTGTTATTTAGAGACTGTTCAGCTACAAAACCTTCACTAACCACCTGATGATTGTCTGACTACTTATAAGAGATGATCTCTTCCATGAGTTGACTGTAGCTCCAGTTACCATTGGCGTTTACATTGCCATCAATCTGAGGATCTGCTCACCACCCATGGTACAAAGGAATATCAAGAAGATCAAATACTGTGCATTCCAATGTATATGCAAACACTTGAACCAGTAAGTCTCTGTCGTCACATCTCTCTGAGACAGGCAACATAGTGAAGTGATTATAACAGAAGCTCTGTAACTACACTGGGTTTGGCACCTAATTCTACCTATAGCCTGCTGTGTGTCCTTGGGGAAGTTCTCACCCTGTCTGTGTTCTTCCCCCCCAAATGAATTATTCTGTGTAAGACACTTCATGCCTTCCCATCAGGCTTTCCAGGTCTTGAACAAAGACCTGCACTGAGTACCTGATGATCCAGCCCAGCAGGGGCAAGGTCCTGGAGTCAGCAAAGTCTGCGAGGGCACCACTCCAAGTTAGGAGTGAACAGGTGCACTTTGCTGGCCTGTCTTCATCTTCGAGCATCAGAGGGAAAGGTGGAGAGGCTGGGCCTGGTGGCTTCGATTTTCAGACTCAGATAAAGCTTACCTTTGCCTCACCCATTTGCATGTGGGGTGACTCAGTCATTCCCACCCTCTAGATCAGGATCTTTGGTGGTGGCAAGTGATCTGTGTGACTGTGCAGGCAAGATACTGATATCCCGCTGTTTGTTTATTTATTTATTTGTACTGGGGACTGAACCCGTGGCCTTCTTATTGGTAGGAAAGCACTGTGCAACTGAACTGTGTCCCTAGCCCTGGTTTCCCATTTTAAACAAAAGAAAAAGAAAGAGAGAGGCTGGCAGCTGTGGACACATTCATCCCCATAGAGGGTGACTACAGCCTCACTGCTGCCAGGGGCAGGGAGGGTGCAGACTCACAGTGATGATGGAGACAGCACCGGAGGACGTCCCTGGCAGACCTCCACCAACTGGACCCAACCCTGTGCTCCTGGAGCTCAGAGTTTGCAGGAAAGGAGAAAGAGAAGGAAGAAGAACAGAGGAAGAAGGAAAGAGAAGAGAGAGAGACACACAGAGAGAGACAGAGATGGAGAGAGACAGAGAGGGAGTTAGAGCCACAAAGGGCAGAAAAGCATTCAGACAATGAGGAACACAGACCAAAAAAGACAGGGAGAGAAGTATCCAGCTCACAGAGACACAAGAATCCAAGAGAGAGAGCCTCTCCATGGCTGTGTCCTGATGTTTCTAGATCACATCTCATTGTCTTTCTTCACCTGTTCCACCGCTGCCTCTGAGTCTCACAAATTGTATCTTCCTCATCCCCTCTGGTTGCTCTTTTTGCCCTCTGTGTTCCTATGGCTACCCTTTAAGAGGAGAGGTGGAGAAAAACACTGAACACTAGCAGGCCACACCCACACCCACCCACCCACCCACACTCACAAACAGGACTGGTGTGGGAGACAATTTGAGTGATTCCGCTTGAATGTAGAACAATTGTTGTAACTTTGATTATATTGAGACTTATTCTTTTATCTTGATGTGTATAGAGCTGACTATGGTATTTTTTTAAATTGACTCTAAGCATTATAAACAAGGCTAGCTGAGATGTTGGTGTGTAATCTCTAAAGCCATCAGACAGTTTTTTGTTTTTTTGTATAGTGTTCTCTACAAAATATATAAGCACAACAAGGTGATTGAGCCAGTCAGCTCCAAAAATGTTGACTGGGTATGAGCCTCAAGATAAAGAGGCTGTAACTCCCCAGGACACAAAAGTTTATATATCAAAAACTAAAGTACTAGCCTCTGAAAAAAATTTAGTTGCTACCTTGATTAAATTATACAAATTGATCCCTCTACTTATCTTTATCTCTGCATTTTGCAGAGATGCTTTTTCTATTACCTGACTAGCCAGTTTAAGTTACTGACATAGATTTTGTCATCTTCACTGTCACTCATCCTCGAGCCCCCCTCTTTTTTATAAGATAATACATTTTTTAAAAAGTTGAAGATCAGGGCCTTTATCTACACATCTTTAGGAGGATTGGACTCAAGACCCTTTGACTGCCTGTATTGGGCAATATTGTGTACCCCCAAGTCCTCACATACTTTTGATGGAGCTAAGTCTGGCACTTGCTTGTGTTTGGTTTGTTGTCTAGCGCCGGGATGGGCAATGTGACTGCTACACCCACCCAGGGGTGGAGCTGAGATACAGTGTAAGGGAGGCGGGTCTTCCTCTTCTGCTCTTCCACCTTCTCTCTGTCTCGCGCATGTGTGCTCTTGCGCTCTCGCCAGCGCACCTTGTGGCTTGAAGCTGCCATGAACAGCAGCCCCTCCATGCCATGCTGACTTGGAGCCAACTAAGTAGGACTGAAACTCCTGAGAAACTGTAAGAATAAACCTTTCCTTCCCTAATTTTGGGCATCAGGTATTTTGTCTCAGCAACGAGTAAAAAGTAACTAAGACAGAATTTGGTACCAGAGGAGTGGGGTAGTTGCTGTGAGTATTCCTGACCATGTGGTTCAAGAGCCTCTGGAAATGGCTTGTGGGGAAAGTTTGGAATGGTTTGGAGATGTCATCTACATGCATAGAGCTGGAACTGGCTTAAGTTGTTCTGTATGGGAGATTCTGGTCAGAGCCCAGGAGACTAGAAGGCTGAAAGAAAGCCTGCTGGTAAAGACCAGGCTCAGGAGGTTTCTGCTGGGAAGAAGAATGACATTGAGTGTTGGACTCCACACGATGTGTGTTACGGCTTGGCAGAAAGTTTGTCTGCATTCTGCCTATCCCCAGAGACTTTGCCTCAGACTGAGATTAAGGGCAATGGACTTATTAATCTTGCGGAAGAAATCTCCAGGCAACCAAATTTTGAAATGGTGGCCTGGCTTTTGTTGGGGGCTCTTGGCCAGATTTATGTTGTAGATAAAGAGCAAGGAGCCCAGCATGGTGATTTAAAACCTTGTGAGTTTGGCCAGGAAGCTGTGGAGTTTAAAGATGGAGTTGAGACCTTGACTGCTGAGAAGGAACAAAAGAATAAAAAAGATGGCCTGGGGGCATCCCAGCAAGCAGCAGGGCTCTACCCTTTGCAGTCTCAGGCCTTCAAAAGTGAAAGAGTTTGCTCAGAGGAAAAAGCTGCAGAGTGCCTTGTCCCAGAGTGGCAACAGAGGCCATGCCATGCCCTAAAATGGAGAGGGCCACACCAGATTCCAGAATGGCAGTGGCATAGAGAAGCTGTTTCTCACAATCAAGTTCAGAGAGCTCAGCGATCCAGGCAGTCGACCCCTATAGCCAAGAGAGAGGAAAGCCTGGCTACTGCTCCAGACTGCAGCAGACCTTGGTGGCATCTACGTGGTGCTGGTTTTAAGTACAAGAAAAGGCTAAGGCAGCTTCTGCCTCACCTGCAGAGAGCAGTGTGTAAAGATGTAAGGTTGAAGCCAAGAAACATGGATTGTCCAAGGAAAGCTATGGAAGTTAAGACCCCTGAAGGTGCCACAGGGGTGGAATCACTCAAGCCTTTTGGAGCTTGCAACCAGATTGCTTCAGATGCTGAGTGGAGAACTCCAGGACTTAATGTTTGCCCTGCTGGATTTTGGACTTGCTTTGGTTCCAATGCTTTGTATTCCCCTGTTTGTAACTTTTGGAATGGTAATGTTTACCTTGTGTCTTTATATGTTGGAAGTGCTTAACCTTGTTTTCATTTGTACAGGGGGTTACAGTTAAGATTTTGCCATAGATCTCGGAGGAGATTTGGGACTTGGACTTTGTGCTGAAATGGTTAAGACTGATAAGTCTTGGAGAGGGACTAAATGTCTTTTGTATTAAGGATGTATATGAGTCCTTGGGGGTCCAGAGGTGAAATGTATTGGGCAATACTGTGTACCCCCAAGTCCTCACATACTTTTGATAGGGCTAAGTCTGGTGCTTGCTTGTGTTTGGTTTGTTGTCTAGCACTGGGATTGACAATGTGACTGCTACACCCACCCAGGGGTGGAGCTGAGATACAGTGTAAGGGAGGCAGGTCTTCCTCTTCTGCTCTTCCACCTTCTCTCTCTCTCGTGCATGCGTGCTCTTGCTCTCTCACCAGCACACCTTGTGGCTTGAAGCTGCCATGAACAGCAGCCCCTCCATGCCATGCTGACTTGGAGCCAACTAAGTAGGACTGAAACTCCTGAGAAACTGTAAGAATAAACCTTTCCTTCCCTAATTTTGGGCATCAGGTATTTTGTCTCAGCTACGAGTAAAAAGTAACTAAGACACTGCTCTTAACTTTAAATATGTCTTGGTGTCTTTCTTTTTGCCATGGGTTGCATTAGAGGTGATAAATTAAAATTAACTTGTTGAGATTTTAATAACATCTCGATGGAATTATAACTATAACTTCTTAGAGTGTAAAAAAAGACTAAAAAATAGATTACAATACTAGATTACCATACTCAATATTTGGGATTCCAATAGATTGGCACATGCAGACTCATATGCATGAGCACACACTACCCCCACCATGCAGATACAAACACATGACATCTTTTGGTCAAGGTGAAGTCACAGTGAGCAGACCTATTTTCCCGTAGAAACAATCATAAAATGGAGAACATATACACAAAAATGGTCTGTATGAAACTGGACATTATGTAATAAAGGACAATGATCCTTGAAATGGGAAATGAGACAGGTACCCTATAATGACATCATGAGATGACACTAGGAGGGTTTCCAGTGAAACCCTGTCTCAGAAAACCAAAAAACCAACCAAACAAACAAATGAACAAAGAAAAAAACTACCAAACAACAAACAAAAAACAAACAAAAAACACCAAAATCCAAAAAACAAATAAAGAATCAAAGACAACCCCGCCAAATGCCCTCCCAAAAACAAAGAAATTATAAATCTTTTAACCTAGAATTCTATACACAGCAAAAATTTATTACAAAGACAACATAGAGAGTTTCTTTTTGTACTGAGTATTGAACTTAGGGCCTTCACATTGAGCTATTTCCCAGTCCTTTTTATTTATTTTTTAAATTTTGAGACAGGTTCTTACTAAATCACCCAGACTCACCTAGCACTTGTGATTCTCCTGCTTTTGCCTCCCAGAGTGTTGAGACTAAAGGCATGTACTGTCACATCCAGTAGGGGTGTCTTTTGATATACAAAAATTTATAAAGAATTAATCACTCAGCTAAGTGTGGTGGTGTATGCCTGAAACTCTGGGAGGCTGAGTCAGGAGGATTACAAATTTAAACCCAGCCTGATTAGTTGCCAAAAAAATACATAAGTATATACACTACATGTTAACAATGTACAAGATGTATTAAGGAAGTTCCTTCAGGCAGAAGGAAAATGATATAAGATGGAAATCTGGGTCTACACAAATGAATGGAGAGCACTGGAAATGGAAACTATGTGGGCAAATACACAAAATTTTCTGCTGCTGTTACTTAAATCTTTAAAAAGACAACCAACTGTTTAAGCGAAAATAGTAACAGTACTTTAAGTTTATAGCATATGTAGGAATAAAATGTTTGCTGACAACTGCCCAAAGTTCTAGGATATGCTGTAATCAGGTCCGTATATATCATGTGATGTGGTATATCACTCAAAAACAGGCTATGATAAGTTAAACACATACACTATGAACCTGAAAGCAGTTATAAAAAGAAAAATGTTAGCTAGCCAATAAAGATCAGGTGGAACCATGAAACTATGTGATAAGTTAAAGATGTATTATGTACTGTAGATCAATCATGGAGATAACCAAACAAGGGTACTTGGTAAGCCAAGTGACAAATGAAATACTGACAGATACATAATCCAAAAAAGGATACAAAAATAAGAAAAAGTAAACAAAGAACTGGTGGGACAATCATTTTGTTTGTATTTGTACCAAATACAATTTATAATATTAGGTGCAATTCAATCAAAATACCCAAACTACTTATTGCTTAGTGAAGTTGTTAAAAATCTGGCAAATAAGATGATCTATGTGGCACACACATGTATTCCTAGCACTCTTTTTTTGTGTGTGTGTGTGTTGACTTTCTCTCTTCTTCTTTTTTTAAAAAATTTTATTAATAATAATGACAATGATCAGAGTAAAGCAAAGCAGAGAGAACCATATTGGGCCTTGAAGACAAGACAGAAGAGAATCCCCCATACTTGCTACATTGTCTGCTGTCACCTTCCAAAGAGATGCTCAGGTTGCTGACCAGAGGCCTGCAAAATGTACGAAACAATACCAGCAAATAGTTGGTTGATGTTCCTTGGTTGCTATCAATTTAGCCAGACCTCCAAAACAGCAGGTTGCTGACGGGGTGGAGGGGTGGTTTGTCCCTGATTCCAAGCTCACGTGCTGGTGCCCCTAGGGCCCAGCGGGCTGGGCCCTGCAAGGGGCCATTCTCGTTCTCCTCCAGGGTCCCAAGAGGTCAGGCCCCCAGAAGGCAGTTCACTTGTGTCCTGTTCAGTGCCTGCGCTGCTTGGGCCCAGTGGGCTGAGCCCCACAAGGGGTCATTCTCATTCTCCTCCGGGGTCCCAAGGTCAGGACCCTGGAAGGCAATTCAATTGCATCCTGGTTGGTGCCTGCACTGCTTGGGCCCAGCGGGCTGGACCCCACAAGGGGCCATTCTCATTCTCCTCCGGGGTCCCAAGAGCTGTATTCCTAGCACTCTTAGAGGCTGAGGCAGCAAGATTGCAAGTCTGAGGCCAGCCTGGGCTACTCAGCCACTTAGAACTTGTCTCAAAAAAAAGAAAAAAAAATCAGAAAAAGGACTGGAGATATAGCTAAATGTAAAGCCTCTGGATTCAATCGATCTACCAAAATAGCAGCAGCAACAACAATAAAACAAGCCCACTTTCAGTATGAAAACAAGCACTTTTGATGTAGACAGAAGCCACCAGAGGGACTGATGAGAAACAAATTCTTGGGCCCTTAACTTGTTACTCATTAAATATCAAGGATCAGGCTGTGTGACTGGGGTCCTATGGTCTATGGGCTGGTGTTACCTTGCCTTAGAAACAGAGAAGTGTGTGGAAGGCCCATGCTTCCTGACTGTGCAGAAAAAGTTCTCAAGTGCAGCATCCTTAAGGCAAGATTACCTCTACTGAGGACCATCTAAAGAATGCAGTCATACTGACATGGAAAAGGACTTGTTCCCCATTAAATTACTCTTCATTTACTACAGTTGATGTTCCATGAAAAGAATACTACCCCTCTCCTGTGCTTCTCCCTTGTGGATGAAAGCAGGTCAACTATGGAGATTGGTTTGCCTGTCTACTAGAGTCACATTCTTCCCTGTCCTCTTGTACCTTGAATATTGTCATTTGTCTTTATTTTCTGCTCTTTCCCCTCATAGGTATCTCGGGGTCTGATCAGTCCCCAGCAGTTGCCGCCTGAACCAATGAGTTGAGACCTGGAGAGGAAGATTCACCAGAGTGGAAGAGTGACACAGATTTTGGAGAGTTATGTTGGATTACTATGGAATCACTTAAATGGAACTGAAAGTAAGTAACAGCACCACGGGAAAGCTTTTCTAAGCAGGATAATGGGGCAGAATTTGTTAGGAGAGGAACAGTCACTGTACAGTCACTGTGTATGTGTACAGTCACTGTGTATGTTGTTGAAACAGGCAGGCGCCCTGGTTAGTACTCACTCTCTTTCAAAAATGCTTCAAGATATTACTAAGCATAACCCTTAGTTCCTACAGGTGGAAGGAAACTTCGAATGCAGAAAATTAGGATAGAGTGGGTGAAATTTAAGCAGGGCTCATGCTAGGGGAGAATAGATTGCTCAGGACACCTTTTCAGTGTGGAGTTTGGTGAAATCCATATTGGGACTTTCGTGTGCTGCAATGGTTGCCATAGCTGCTATTGCTCCCCCAATGAGGGAAAATGGAAAGATCAGGAAGAAAGTAGAGAGTCTTTTCTGGTCTGTACCTCTGGGATTCCCAGAGGCTAATGGGGCCATTCTTGCTTGTCTAAGTACCAATAACTTGTTTGGCAGGGTATGGTGGGTGGGAACCTCATTGGGCCCTGTCATTTCCTTATTATGATTAGATAGGACTCTGATAATCCCCTCAAAATGACACACAGGCATTACAGGATACAATATAAGATTCTGAAAGAGTTAAAAACAGAGTGTAATGAATAGCAGAGCACAGGGACCATTTACATTGGAACTCCTGGAGACCATTTTGGGAACTCTGCATATAGCCCCACAAGATATTAACCATTTTGCCCATCCTGTCTATTGGCAGGGAAATTCCTTTATTTTAAGGTGCAACTACAAGACCTTGCGGTAGAACAGGTGAATAGAAATAGGGTGACTGAGAGGCTGGGGGTCATGGAAGATATGCTGTTGGATATGGGATCTTACACAGAGTTTATACAACAATTAACTTATCCTAATGAAGCATATGATCAGATAAATTTGATGATGGAACAGGCATGGGCTACAGTTCCTGAAGAGAGTACTCCAGTTCAGTCCTTTTTGCATGTGTTATAGGTCACGAGAGTCTTATGCTGAGTTCCTTGCTAGGTTACAGGAGGCAGTCCATAGACAGATAGTTTCACAAGTGGTTGAAATTATCATGGCTCAACCGAGTTTTGAGAATGCAGTAAAGATTGTAAATAGGCCCATGGGGTGGTCAGAGCCATGAAGAATCTTGGAAATTATTTAAAAGCTTGTCAAAGCACAATTAGATCTTGCTACCTTTATCTTAAAATTTTTAAACCCACTTGTAGAAAATAAGCATACTCCATCAGAGCTTCATTGGCAAAAGGACAAATCGACAAGCATGCCTAGTGCTCAAGTCTTGTGGAAAGACATCCAAATAGGAGAGTGGGAAGGCCCAGTGCAGTTAATGCCATGGGAAGGTGCATATGCTTGTGTATTAACAGATCATGGAATGCCACTGTAGGTGGCATCCTGGAATATGCAGCCAGAGGAGATCTCCGAACCTGTGGTGGAGGCTGCTGTCCCCAGGCCCATTTTGGATTCTACACTAGATTGATTATATTTGTGTGCCTGTATCTTCTATTTATGTTCCTAGTCTGCTGCAAGAGACATCAAACCATATGACACCCTGATGCTATCTAAGCTCAAGTTACACTGTTTCAATTTTTACAATTACAGAAACAAAAAGGGAGAACTGTTGGGACCAAGCCCCTTGACTAGGGTTGGTCAGTGTGACCTTGCTTTAGGAACAGAGAAGTATGCAGAAGGCCCATGTTTCCTAGGTGTGCAGAAAAAACTCACAACTGCAGTATTCCTAAGGCAAGATAACATCTGCTGAGGACAAGCTAATGAATGCAGACATATTGATAAGGAAATATACTTGTCCCCCATTAAATTGTTCTTCAGTTACTAGAATTGCTGTTCCATAAAGTGAACACTATTCCTTCCTTGTGCTTCTCACTTGCTAATAAAAATGAGTCAACCACAGAGATTGTTGTGCTTGTCCACCACAGTAAGTTTCTTCTCTGTTCCTTTGTACTTTGAATATTGTCTTTTGTTCCTCCTCCACCCCACCTCCACTGTTCCTGCACATGTATCTGGGGGTCTGATTATCCCTGGCAATTAAAAGCACAACTTATATTTTGTTCTAGGGCAACCGAAGATTTAAAAGAAATTTTTGCTGAAATTTGCTGACTCATGTACTTTTACTTAGTAAAATTGTTTTATGTGTTTCATATGTTCTTTGACCTATTCATTTGATTTTCAATGTGTATGTAGGAGGTGCCAGGGATTTTTTTTTTAATTTTATTTAAGCGAAGAAAAACAAAACAAACAAAAACTACAACAACAACAACAAAAAAAACGACATATATAGTAAAAACAACAAGCAAAA
>RJWM01036191.1:0-18177 GCA_004363535.1 Dasyprocta punctata | reverse complement strand
GGAATTATTACTTCTTTTTTTTTTTTTTTTTTTTTTTTTTTTTTCAAGGGATTTAACTCCAAACCTCACCCTCCCTGGCGGGGGCTTTTCCCCCTGGGTTAAATCCCCGGCCCTACTTTTTGAGACAGCTTCTCACTATGCAGTTCAGGTTGGCCTTGAACTCACTTTGTAGCCCAGGCTGGTCTTTTTTTTTTTTTTTTTTTTTTTTTTTGTGGTACTGGGGATCAAACTCATAACCTCACACCTGCCAGACAGGCGCTTAAGCCACTGAGCCAAACTCCCAGCCCTGGTTTTTTGAGACAGGGTCGCACTATGTAGCTCAGGCCGGCCTTGTGCTTGCATCGTAGCCCAAGCTGGCCTCGAACTCACAGCACTCCTCCTACCTCAGCCTCCCCAGTGCTGGGATTAAAGGCGTGCGCCACCACGCCCGGCTATTACCTGATGGTTTTGATTACAGATCTGGAACAAATTGTAATATTCCAGAGAGGTCCCAGGGACTCTCCCCAGCTCTTCCCCTAATGATTTCATACGACACAGCTATATATATATATATATATTTTTTTTTTTTTTTTTTTTTTGGTACCGGGGATCAAACTCACAACCTCGCACTTAACCAGGCAAGCACTTGAACCACTGAACTAAATCCCTGGCCCTAACACAGCTATATCTAAATAGGAAGTGAAGCCAAGCATGGTGCCACACACCTGCAATCCCAGTAATTTGGGAGGCCGAGGCAGGAGAATCTCTTTGCCTCAGGAGTTTGAGAATACACAGTAACATAGTAAGACCCTATCTCAAAACAAAAACAGCAAAGAACGGGAAGAAACCACACCTATGTAATTCAGATCTCACCCTTTACATTTGTAATGTCATGCATTAGGAAATTGTTTTTATTAGTTGTTTATTGCTGACTGTATTAAAATTTTGCAATTCTCTTTCTAGGATGCCCTGTATTTTCCATCTATGAAAACACGCCTGATTAAACATCCATGTAAGAAAACCACAGCACTATATCTAGGGTAAATGGCAATTATATGTACCAGTTCTTTCCATGTCTCTGGAAATTTAGATTTTCATTCATTTAGTCACTCTGCAAACATTAACAAAGGGACTGCATTGCTAGCTGCGGGCCTGCAGGGCATCTACAGTCAGGGGCTAGGGGTGCAGAGAAGGGGCTAACACACCGGGATGTAAAGTAACAAAGGAAATTGCAGTGTGGTTCCTGCAGTCCCACATCCAGGCATTCTATCAACCCCAGTATCTTTTCTTTTTTTTTTTTTTTTTTTTTTTTTCAGCACCGAGGATTGAACTCACAACCTCGAGCCTGCCAGGACAGGCGCTTAAGGCACTGAGCCAAACTCCCGGCCCTGGTTTTTTGAGGCAGGATCGCACTATGTAGCTCAGGCCGGCCTTGCGCTCGCGTGTAGCCCAAGCGGGCTTCGAACTCACAACGCTCCTCCTACCTCAGCCTCCCGAGTGCTGGGATTAAAGGCATGCACCACCACGCCCGGCTGAACCCCAGTATCTTTTAAATATCTTTTATAAAAATCTGTACTGGACATCTCCACACTTTCCTTAGACAATACAGCATACAATGTAGTATTTCTACCGTATTTCTATTTCTTCTGGGACTGGCTATATAGCTCACTGGAGATGATGTAAATTATGCAAGATGATCCAAGTACATGCAACCAGTGCACCATTTTATTTTATTTTTTCAGTTTCTTTGTTTGTTTGTTTTTATTTAGGTACCAGGGATCAAACTCACAGCCTCGAGACTGCCAGGTGGGCGCTCAGGCCACTGAGCTAAATCCCTGTCCCTACACCATTTTATAAAAGGGACTTGAAGTTGGTCACAGTGGTGCAGTGGTATAATCGGAGCAACTCAGGAGGCTGAGGCAGGAGGATCAATTACAAGTTCAAAGCCAGCCTGGGCAGTTTAGTGAGACCATGTCTCAAAAAATAAAAGGATTGAGGATGTACAGTACCCCTGGGCTGGATCCTTCGAGTCACAAATAAATGAAAAGGACTTGCAAATTGGCAGATTTTGGCATCCTTGGAAAGGGGGTCCTGGAACCAATTCTGCGTGGACACCTAGGGACAACTGTTTAGCGGGGGTATAGCCTGTTGAAGATGCTTGATATAAGTATGGGGCAGAATATGTCTAGTCCATTTCCAGTGAGGAGTTGATATCAAAACTAGGTTTTGAAGGATGAATAGGAGTCCTCCACGATGAAGAAACGCCAAACTTCCGTGGTGTTGGAGAAGAGAAGTTAAAGGACCAAGAGCACGACACACTATGCTTTAGTGACTCAGGGTACTCCAGTAGAGCCCTAGATGTTTGGCCTCATCTCAAAGGCGACAGAGCATTTGGGGCTGTGACATTTGCACTTGTGTAGAAGACGCTAGAGAAGCACAGGGGCAGACAGGGCAATGCTCAGGCTGACACAAAGCGGAACACGAGGAAAGCAGATAGAAGCGACACACAGAAGAGGGGGCCAGCGCGGTAGGACTTCAAGGCCGACCTGGATTGCGCAGGAGGATGCTGTCTTAGGAAAAAGAAACCAAACCCACCACATTACACATTGAACTCAGGCAGCAAGCTACCATGCTGTACCTTTGAAATAGGTTACCATGGGTCAATTGAAATGTTTTTTTTTTTTTTTTTTTGTGGCACTGGGGATCAAACTCACAGCCTCACGCCTGCCAGACAGGCGCTTAAGCCACTGAGCCGAACTCCCAGCCCTGTCAATTGAAATTTTAAACATATTTTAAAAAATCATCAGGGTTTATTAATCAGTCATGACCAATTATAAAAGGGAATTATGCCAGGCGTGGTGGCACATGCCTGTAATCCCAGCACTGGGGAGGCTGAGGCAGGAGTATTGTTGCAAGTTTGAGGCCAGCCTGGGCCACACAGTGAGTACAAAGCCAGCCTAAACTACATAGTCTCAGTTCCTCACTGAATAAAATAAAATATGTAGGAACTAACTTAACATTTCCTTTTTGTTGAAAACCATAAAATGATTCCTGGGGGATGGGAGCCCACTTGAATATAGAAATGATATACCGGGTTCATAGACAGGTCTCCCATTTTAAAAGTTCTGGCATGAAGGAATAAATCCTTTGTCCCTTGTATATGCATTTCTCTTCTAAAATCATTTACTTTAGTGCAGTACAGTTACATAAATTACAAAACTGCGGCTCCTCTTGTCACTTAATGTGCATTTTATTTCATATTTGATGTAGTCCTCCATCTTTTATTTTATTTTTTTACATTACCAGCAGTCCAAGCCGGGCATGGTGGTGCACGCCTTTAATCCCAGCACTCGGGAGGCTGAGGCAGGAGGATCGTTGTGAGTTTGAGACCAGCCTGGGCTACAAAGTGAGCTCAGGGCCAGCCTGAACTGCATAGTGAGACCCTATCTCAAAAAACAGGGCCAGGGATTTTGTTCAATGGCCTAAGCACCTGCCTGGCAGGCGAGAGGTTATGAGTTCGATACCCGGTACCAAAAAAAAAAAATTACCCAAGACCTTTGCACTGAGTTGCATGCTCATTGCTTTTTCTTTAAATTTTGAGACAGGGCCTTGCTAAGCTGCCCACACTGGCCTCAGATTTTTTTATCCTCCTGCCTCAGCTTCCTAAGTAGCCAGGATGACAGGTGTGTGCTGTTGAGTTCCAAGTGGTCACCTTTTAGAAATAATGTTACTTCAAACACCCAGGTTGTAGAGATTTGTTTATACAAAATAAATACATAATACTAGTTAAATGGTTGCTAGCCAAAGAGAGATTTCAGAGGAATGGAACATTTTCAGAGTATCTCCATTTTCTTTCTTTCTTTCTTTTTTTCCTTCTGTGAAATCATCCTAACCTAACTTTCTTGTTTATTACAGACGGCAGGTTTTTTTCACGAGCAATAACTTCGAGAACAGTCTCCCCCCACTCACTATCCCTTCGTCAATGATGGTAATTATTTCAGGAAACACTTTGAAGGCTGCTCCAAATAAGTGACAGGGACGGTGTAGTTGGGCACTGTCTGAATAGTCTGTCTTTACTAGTTCTAAGATTATTTTACAAAGTAAAAGACATTAAGAAGCAACTTTTTTTATTTTTTCTTATTGGGAACATAATAATTACATTCATCTTGGGGAGTGGGTACACAGATACATGGCATAGCTGTTACTTCCTCTTCCCCTCCCCCTCCCCCTCCCCCTCCCTCTCCTCCCATCCCTCCATCCCCTTCCCATGTCCACGAAGTCCTATCAGCGTTCTTTTGTTTTGCTCTTTAGACTATTTATATATTGGGCTTCTTACATAAGAGAAACCACGTGATAATTAACCTTCTGTGTCTGATCTGGTTCACTTAGCATTATAGTCTCAAGGTGCCTCTATTTTCCTACAGATGACTCAACTGCCCCCTTCTTTAGGGCTGAGTAGTACTCCACTGTGTATAAATACCACATTATTATTTATCCATTCCTCCATGTACGGGCATATAGCTGTTTCCAAGATTTAGTTATAAGAAGCAATTTCTAAGCCAAAGGAAGGGCTGGTTTTATTCTGTCCCTACAACAAAACGGGATCTTTTGTTGAGAAAAAGGGATCAGAATGGCTGCCGAGTGCTGTTCCTTACTTGGGTTGCGTAGTGTATTGATAAATCAGGTGCTGTCCGACTTTGCCTGCAGTAATTTCAAGCTCTTCCTAAAGTGCCTTGAAGCGAAGAAAATACGCACCCTTTCAGTTACTGTCTCTTTTTTTGTTTTGTTTTTGGTACCGGGAATCGAACTCTGGGCCTCGCGCTTGCCAGGCAGGCGCTGTGCCGCTGAGCTATAGCTCCAGACCTCAGTTACCATCAGTCTTGTCCTGTGTTCATGTTTGGTAAATACGTCCCAAAAAGCGCCATTTCTCACCTATGCGATGCGTCATCTAAACTCTGAGGCTGTGCTCTCAGACAAGCTCTGGGTAAAGCAGAGAAACTGGGGGTGCATCCGGGCCTCACCAAGTCGGATCCTGATTTTGCTCCCAGCTGACCCCAGGATGTCCAGCTGTTTGTTTTTCTTTTTTCTTTCTTTCTTTCTTTTTTGTGGCACCAGGGATTGAACTCACAGCCTCACGCCTGCCAGGCAGGCGCTTAAGCCACTGAGCCAAATTCCCGGCATGTACAGCTGTTTGAAAACCAACCGAGCCAGGGATACAACTCAGTGGCACAAGCGCCTGCTTGGCAAGCACAAGGTCCTGAGTTCGATTCCTGACACTAAAAAAAAAGGAAAGAAAGAAAGAAAGAAAAGAAAAAGAAAACCAACCCACTCTCGCTGGCGCGAGGTTTGTGGAAGGGCTGCTGTCTGAGTCCATGGCGAGGATGGCGCGGTGACTCTTGTCAAACTTCCTGTCATTGGCAGGTTGGCCGGCCGGAAGTGACCTCTGCACACTTTTCTGACTCACGGTTGCTGTTAGTGGTGAATCAGAAAGTGTACACGTACGACTACACAGCCGACGTCTGGAACGCCTCCGAGGGTACGTACACGGTGAGATCCAAATGACAGTGACTATTTAATATTTTTTTTTGTCATTTTGAGATAGGGTTTCACTATGCAGTTCAGCTGGTCTTGAACTCACTTCGTAGCCCAGGCTGGTGTTGAACTCACAGTGATCCTCCTGCCTCAGCCTCCCGAGTGCTGGTATTACAGGCATGCACCACCAATCCTGGTGATTGTTTAAATTTTAAAAATTTATTGTAGCCAGCAGTGGTGGCACATGCCTATAATCCCAGCACTCAGGAAGCTGAGGCAGGAGAGTTGCCAGGTGCTTGAGGCCAGCCTAGGACCCATAGCAATTGCAATCGCGTTCCAAAAACATAAAAACAAAATTGCACCTCCTGACTTCAGAAACACGCATCCCATCATCCCTGCCACTTTCTCCAGCAGCTCTGGAATCCTCTTTTCTCAGTGTCTTTACTTGCGTTGTCCTGGCTGCCTCGATGTCCTGAATGGATTCAAAACATTTCCCTTTCACGGTCATTTTACCTGTGGGCAAGAACAAGAAATCACAAGCTGTGGGGAACAAGGTGAACCCCCTTTCCGCTGGATGGCACTTAGCAGTAGCAGTCACCATGTTTTTTTTTTGTTTGTTTGTTTGTTTTTGCGGCACCGGGGATTGAACTCACAACCTCACGCCTGCCAGGGCAGGCGCTTAAGGCACTGAGCCAAACTCCCGGCCCTGGTTTTTTGAGGCAGGGTCGCACTATGTAGCTCAGGCCGGCCTTGCGCTCGCGTTGTAGCCCAAGCCGACTTCTAACTCACAACGCTCCGCCTACCTCAGCCTCCCGAGTGCTGGGATTAAAGGCGTGCGCCACCACGCCCGGCTGAGTCACCATGTTTTTAAAATCAAGTCTCATAAAGACACTGGGGAAAGGGCACTTGCAGAACTGCTTCAGAAAGTGGTGCCGTCACGGGAGAGCTGGGTTCAAAGTCAGGGGGAGAATTTTGAAGGGAATTCGTGGCAATGACTCTTTTACTGAAATCAAAATTTAAAATGTAAACATTCACTGTACATTCTGATCAACTCTTGTGTAGTTTGTGCTTTTTTACTTTGAGTTCAGCCAATATCCAAGAAGACATTGTTGATTTTAGAAGTATGATTGATACTCCCTACTTAGGTTTCAGGCCCCAGATATCACTGTGTCCTTTACAATACAAATGAAACTTGCCCCAAACCCCACCAAATAGAAGAAACACGTAGGAGTTTTGTCTGGGATTGTATTTACGGGACAGAAAAACCTGCCTGGAGCCAGGTGTGGTGGTGAACAACTGTAATCCCAGCACTTGAGAGGCTGAGGCAGGAGGATTGCCGTAAGTTCAAGGCCAGCCTGGGATACATAGTGAGTTCAAGGCCAGCCTGAACTACATAGTGAGGCCCTGTCTCAAACAAACAAGCGAACAAACAAACCCCTGCTTGGACAGATTGAAGCAGACGAGAGAAGCATCAGCAGAGGATGGAGCGGGTGTGGTGTGGGGGTGGGGGGTCCTGAAAAGGCAAGTGACATCTAGACACCTGGTGGCCGAGCTGGGCGATGAGAACATGGAGTCCCACTGCATCTCTTTGGGGACAGGGAACAGAAGAGAAGGTGTGGTTTAAGAAGTGGAAAAAGCGGAACATAGTTGCACATGCCCATACTCCTAGCACTCTGGGAGGCTGAGGCAGGAGGATCCCAAGTTCCAGACCGACCTGGGCAAGTTGAGGACTTAACGAGACCCTCTCTCAAAGAATAAAGTGTTCAGGGTGTAACTCAGTGCAAAGGCCCTGGGTTCAATCCCCAGTACTGCAAAGGAAAAGAAAAGAGAAAGGGGGGGAGGGAGGGAGGAAGTAGAAAGGTAGAGGGAGGATCTCGTTTTCCCTGGAGCAGGGAGATTGGGTGGCCAAGCACGGAGCTCCTCACCGTGAGGCAGCTGCCAGTGCAGTGTCCCCAGGGCCGTGTCCCTCTCCCCGCCCCCCAGCTCTGTCTCAGTGGACCTGAGGACTCTGGGGGTGGGACCCCGCGGTGTGCCTGCATCTCCGTGATTTCACTGGATGCGATGCCTCAAGGTCTGTCCACGTGCAGCAGGCTCCGATCGCCCTTCTTCCTCCCATCTGTGTCACACGCGTCTGGAGGGACCACCCCGGGGTCATCTGGTCGTCTAGTCCTGGACGCTTGGCTTCTGTGCTTGGTGCTGCTGTGGACACGGACACACACCGGTCTCCTTGAGCGCCCACTTTGACGCTTCATGGTAGAAACCTGCCTGTGGGAGCACCGAGTCACACAGGAATTCTCTGCTTCGTCTTTCTTTTCAGAACCTGCTGTACCACTGGTCCCCGGAGTGGCCACACCACGTCACACTCCCCGCAACACACACAGTCCTTTCCAGCACCTTTTTCTTTTTGTATTTTGAGACAGGGTTTTGCTGAGTCACAAAGTTGCTCTGGCTGGGGTTCAAGTTGAGATCCTCTTGCCTCAGCCTCTCAAGTGCTGGGATTACAGGTGTGCAGCACCACGCCCAGCTCAAGCAATCCTCCTGCCTCAGGCTCTCAAGTAGCTGGGACTACAGCCATACAGCACTAGCCCTGATCTTACTGTCTTTCTTTCTGTCTTTTCCTTCTTTTTCCTTCTTTTTCTTTCTTTTTCTCTTTCTTTCTTTCTTTCTTTCTTTCTTTCTTTCTTTCTTTCTTTCTTTCTTTCTTTCTTTCTTTCCCTCTCTCTCTCTCTCCTTCCTTCCTTCCTTCCTTCCTTCCTTCCTTCCTTCCTTCCTTCCTTCTTTCTTTCCTTCCTTCCTTCCTTACCAGGGTTTTGCTGTATAGTTCAGGCTGGCTTGATCATTTTTATTTTTATTTTTTGGTACCAGAGATCGAACTCACAACCTCGTGCCTGTCAGGCAGGCACTTAGGCCACTGAGCTAAATTCCCAACCTTGATCATTTTTAAATATCTTTTCCTTCAGGTATACAGCACCCGGTTTCACATGTTTCTGGTGATAATTGTTGTTTTGTTGGAAGCGTCTTTTGCCTGGTAAGTGCAGTGTGCCAACTTTCATCTTCACTCTTCTCTGAACACAACTCAGTGTCACTGCCCCAGGCCTGAGGGACAGAAAGAGCTTGGAGCTACTTCCAGATCATCTGCCTGATAAACTGAATCTGTCTTTCCCCCTCCTCCTCTTCCTCCCACCGCTGGCACTGGGGATGGAACCCAGGGCCTTTGCACTGAGCTACATTCCCAGTCATTTTGATTTTTTATTTTGAGACAGGGTCTCCATAAGTTGCCCAGGCTGGGCTTGAACTTGTGATCCTCCTGCTTCAGCCTCCTGAATAGCTGGGAATATACATGTGTGTCACCACCGCAGGCTTGCTTCCAGTTTTTGCCTGTTGTAGACGAATTTCTACCAAGTTCCCAAGAGTTTTGTAAAACTCCAGTGCATAGAGTATGGCTCTGAGTGACCACTCAATAATACACACATTGGCCAATCCCATTTCAGGATGCACAGAGCCCCTGGGGGACCCGATTCTGGACACTGGAGATGTCACAGTAAATGAAACAGACTGCAACACCAGCCATAGAGGTGCATGCCTGTAGCCCCAGTTAACTCCGGAGCCTGAGGCAGGAGGATTGCTGTGAGTTCAAGTCCCACCCCAGCTCCGTCTGTTACGCTAGTGAGTTTGAGGCCAGCCTCAACTACATAGCAAAACTGTCTGAAAAGAAAAGAAAAGAAAGGAAAAGAGAAGGGAAGGAAAGGAAAGGGAAAGGGGAAAAAAGAAAAAGAAAAGAGAAAAGAGAAGAAAAAAAGGGATAGCAAATCAAATTCAGGGCTAGTGCTACATGGCTGTAGTTCCACCTACTCAGGAGGCTGAGGCAGGAGGATTGCTTGAGCCCAGGAGTTTGGGGATATAGTATACTATGCTGATTGGGGGTCCATGGTAAATTTAGCGTCCATGCAGTGACTTCCTGGGAGTGAAGGGCCATCAGGCTGCCTAAGGAGAGGCAAAGCTTCTCTGGTAGGAAGCAGAGTAGGTCAAAACTAAGCCACAGCGGGGCTGTAGCACAGTGGTAGACCGTGCGCTTACCACACACAAGGCCCTGGATTCAATCTCTTAAGCACCAAAAAGGAAAAGAAAAAAGAAAAAAACCTTCCTCTAGAGGTGTTGCCAGACAGGTCCGAGTCACAAAAACAGAATATTGGTTTGAAGTAACAGAAGGAAAACGGGAAGGAAAAGAGATGCTCAGAGTAGAAGAGTGAAGATAAATCCTGCACACACAATGGGCCACTCCCAGGGCAAGAAGATAGCAACCCACCATCTACCTGAGGTCACAGTCGCTGTCTTTTCCATCTTCTCTCTCTCGGTCCGTCCCGAGTCGTGCCGCACACGGATCCTGGCAGTGATTGGACAGTTTTGCATGATTGACAGGTCACGGCCAGGTTACCCGGCTGTTTGGTGTTTTGTAATGAGCAGAGTCTGTCCTGCCGTCCAGCCAGCCTGCCGTCCCCTAATCTCTGGCCTCACAGGACAGTCCTGCCTGTGTGCTCCTGCCTGGGCAAAAGACTGATACAAAAAAAAAAAAAAAGAAAGAAAGAAAAAAAGAAGACCAAGACCCTGTCTCTGTGAAAAGAAAAGAAGCAAATTTCTTATGACCATTCGTGCATAGGTTTGTCCATGGACATAAATTTTTATTTCTCTGGGATAAATTCCCAAGATCTGTCTGTGGAATCCGTCTCTGTCTTTCTTGGTTTCTACACTTTTTTTTTTTTTTTTTGGTTTTTTGAGACAGGGTCTTGCATTGTAGTCCAGGCTGGCTTTCAACTGTGTAACCCAGGCTGGCCTCAGATGTGAGGCAATCCTCCTGCCTCAGCCTCTCAAGGGTTGGGATTGTGGGCATTCACCACCACACCTGGCTTCTCTCTCAGTTTCTTGAGTCGGGATCTCACTATGTAGCAGTTCAGGTTGGCCTTGAACATCCTGTGTTGCCCATGGTGGCATCAAACTCATGACAACCCTCCTGCCTCAGCCTCCTGAGGGGCAAGATGACAGGTGTGTACCACCTTGTCCAGTTACTCTTCTTCTTCTTCTTCTTTTTTTTAAATGCACCACTGCACCCAGCTCGTTTTTCTTCTTTTAAAAAGATTGTGCTTTTTGTGTTTTTATTTCTATTTTTATTTTTATTTTTTTTTGGTACCAGGGATCAAACTCACTAAAGATATTGTTTTCTGTGTGTTGTCTTCCCAGGAGATAAGTAACTCAATTTTGGCATATTTACATGGAGAGCAGATATCTCAGGCCAATATATATTTCTCAGATAATGGAGGAGCCACTTTTCAAAAGTTTACCTATGAAAGACAGGTATGCTCAGTTGGGTAAGAAAATAAATGAAAATTAAAGTACATGGCTATAGTGGAGGCCAAGCGGGGAGGATCGCATGGTGAGACCCTCTCTTATGCTGCCTGAGGCCGATCCCTCCCTGAGACAAAGACCCGCCTGGGGGTTCTGATGGCAGAGAGGAAGGGGTCGGGGGGAGAGGTGATAGGAAGGTCACGTGATCCCCACCTGCCCCTACTAGCCAGCATAGCTTGTGCATATAGAGGGGTACCGAAGTGGCAGAGGTGCAGAGGAGGTTGCCATGGTGACCTGTCTCACCGTCTCTAGGATGCTTCACGTTGGCTGCTGGACGGTCTCCTGTCCACCCAGAAGTCAGGAACGTGAAATCTATGCAGGCCTGAAAGATCTAGGCAGGCGCCTCGTAGGCTGGGTCACACTGCTTTCTCCAACACCAGAAAACAGAGTTTTTCGCGTGCATGGTCCTTGACACTGAGCCCGGGGCCTTCACAACGAGTGACATTCATGACCTTTTTCATTTTGATTTTTGTTTGACACAGGGTCTTGCTTAGTTGCCCGGGGGATCTGAACTTGTGATCCTCTTGCCTCAGCCTCCCAGAGTGCTAGGATTACAGGTGCACAGCTGTCTTCATGCAGACTTTTATAGGTCCAGAAGCATGAAATAGATTTTTTTAAACAAACTTTCTTTCTTTTTAGTTCATTAGATAATCTAGACTTAAATTTAGAATGAAGCACATAGTGTATTGTTTTAATAATAAATGTTATTATACTATTTTTGTTTATTTAGTTGCTGTTGTTGTTGTTGTTGTTGTTGTTTTGTATTTGGACTCAAACTCACGACCTCGCACTTACCAGGCAGGCGCTGTGCCACTAAGCTGTACTCCCTGGCCCTGTTTACTTAGTTTTAAACTTTTCACGGTCCCAGAGATGGAATCTAGGGTCTCACAAATGCCAGGCAAGCAGCCACCACCGAGCTATGTCCATAGCCCTGTACCGTTTATTCAGTGTAATATTTTGTGTTCGCTTCATAGGCTGAATTGGTCGGGACCTTAGGGGGAATCTTCTTCCTTCACTCCTTGTCCCAGGTCGGGCTGCTGGTCATTAATAACAGGAAGGTGAGTAACTTTGCACTAGGAGAAAATACTTAATGACGCTTGGCCAGCGCAAGGATTTTGTTCAAACGCACATTAGCTTTTCACTTCTGAAATCCATAAGCCTTTTCATTCATCTATCCATTTATTTATTCATCTACCTAACCATTCATCTCTCTGCTCAACCCATCTACCCACTCCATCCATCCATCCAATCATCTATCATCCATCCATCCACTGAGCCATTCATCTATCTATCTATGCCATCCCATCCATCCATCCATCCATCCATCTGTACGTCTGTCCATTCACTCAACCGTTCACCCATCCATCTACCTATCCATCAGTTTATCTACTTTTCCATCTATCCATTTGACTATCCACCCACCTATCAGTCATCTGTCCATCTGTCCATCCATCTATACACTCAATCTTCCATCCAGCCACCCACCCATCCATCCTATCCTACCCATAAGGCATCTGTCTATCTATTCATCCATCCCTTCATTCAACCGTCC
Organism: Dasyprocta punctata; assembly: GCA_004363535.1. Classification (NCBI taxonomy): domain Eukaryota; kingdom Metazoa; phylum Chordata; class Mammalia; order Rodentia; family Dasyproctidae; genus Dasyprocta; species Dasyprocta punctata. The sequence goes on along the minus strand of RJWM01036191.1, from coordinate 5,714 downwards.
ATCCCATCAGCCATCCATGTATCTATCTATCCAACCATCTACCCACTTGACCATTCATCCATTCAACCATCCATCCACTCAATCAACCACCCACCTCTCCATGTATCCAACCATCCATCTACTCAACCATCCAATCATCTGTTCACCCATTCACTCATCTATCCACCCATCCACTTGACCATCCATCCATCCACTCGACTGTCCAGTCATCCATCCACGCCCCAATCCAGTTACCTATTCAGTCAAACATTCATGCACTCATCCATCCACCTGTCCATCCAGCCATCCATCTTCCAGTCATTCATCACTTTCTCCTCCTCCCTCCCTTCATTCATCCGTCCTTCGGTTATGAATGGAGCAATGGTCACGTACTATCTGCTCATCACTAAGCACTCTGATGAGGACCAGGGATAAAAAAACAAATGCAGTACATGTGTCATGGGTGGTACCCAAAGTAATTTTATTTTATTTTTTATTTAAGAGAAAAAAGACACAGAAAACAAAGACAAAAAGCAAAAGAGACAAACAAATGACAACAGCAAATCCAAAACCCAAGGTTATTTTAAATCCCTCATATTCTCTCTGATGTGAGAAACTGAAAGTGTAAATAAGAACTAAAATGTACAATAGAAGCCGGGCGTGGTGGCACACGCCTGTAATCCCAACCCTCAGGAGGCTGAGGCAGGAGGATCATTGTGAGTTGGAGATCAGCCTGGGCTACAAAGTGAGCTCAAGGCCAGCCTGAACTGCACAGTGAGACCCTGTCTCAAGAATACAAAAAAAAAAAAAAAAAAAAAAGGGAGAGAGAGAGAGAGAATACCGCAGACTGAGTGATTTATAAAGCAAACAGGTTTACTTCAGTGTCTGATTTCCGAGGCCGAGGAGTCCCAGCTCTGACGGCCACGTCTTAATGTGCTTCACCCTGTGACAGGTGGCAGTCCACGGCAAGAGGTTAAACACGTGGGCCTTGCTTGACCACAACTTGCTTTCTTGGTCACCAGTGCAGCCCTGAGAGACCCCACCCAGTCCGTGGAGATGGGCATTAACCCCTTCTAAGGGTGACCGAATCATACACCTCACCTCTGAGCGACTGCGCCCCTCTGAACACCGTTACGTGGGGCCCAAGTCCCCACCACATAGACTCTCAGAGGGCAGCGCAGGGGTGCAAGCAGCTCCCCTGGCCCCACCTGCTGCAGGCCAGGAGCTGCCCCGGGCATGGCCCGGTGTCCCCAGGGATAGGGTCACCCCAAGTTGCAGGGCTTGAAGAGGCGGCCCAAGGCAGTGCGAGTGATCGAGTCCTTTGACCCCGGCACTGCTGTCCTGTAACTGTCACTTTGGGGACGCGGTGGCCTTTCCCCCGCAGGGCATGTTTGCGTACTCCGACCACCCCCTCAACCGGAGTCTGGGGCTGGCCTTCGACTACAACGAGACACTGGAGGTCCTCCTGCCCCCCGGCCAGCGAGGCCTGCTGGTCCTCTGGAGCCAGAACAGTCTCTTCTCCTCCCCCAATGCAGGTGCGCAGCCCCTTCCGCCGGCCCAGGTGGGCGAGAAACAGCCGGGAGCGGGGGTTCTGGGGCACAGACCCTCCACGAACAAGAGAGGGACCCACTGAGCCCCGCCCCCCACCACTAGTCCTTGCCACATCCTACCTTGAAGGATCTGGTTTTTTATTTGTTTGGGTTTTTTTTTTTTTTTTTTTTTTTTTTGGTGGTAGTGGTGGTGATACGGCAGGGGGTCGAGCCCAGGGCCTTTACACTGAGCTATATCCTCGGCCCATTTCATTTGGAGGCAGGCTCTTATCGAATCACTAAACTTGAATTTGCAAACAGCCTGCCTCAGCCTCTTTTGAGTCGCTGGGATGACATGCATGGCAGCACCCGCCCTGGCTGGGGTCTCCTTTTGGCAGAGGTGCACAGGCCCTCAGGCCGCTCCCCCATTGCCTCCTAGGTCAGATCATGGAAACCATCCCGGTGCAGAAAGGAGGCCAGATGCTGTCCCCGTCTATCTTTGGCGCCAACATCTCCATCCACAGCATCGCTGCGTGTGTGTGCTCCACCTGTCGTAGCTCTCTAGAAACAGTTACCTGGCTTATTAGCTGTTGACCAGCTGGATCCAGCCCAGCCGCGACACCAAACCAGACCCCTCTGATCACAGAAAGCACCACAAACTGGGTGGCTCAGGAGAACAGAAATTTAAATCAGGAGTGGCAGTGTATGCCTATAATCTCAGCACCGTGGGAGGCTGAGGCAGGAGGATCACAAGTTGGAGTCCTACCTGGGCAAACTAGCAGACCCTGTCTTGAAAAAAAAAAAATTACAAATGGCTTGGGACATAGCTCAGGGCAAAGGCCCTGGATTCGATCCCTGGTACTCCAAAGAAAAAACGAGCAACAGAAGTGTATTGTTTTGCAGTCCTAGACGTCTGAAGTCAAGGTGTGAGCAGGGTCTGGCTCCCCGAAAAGGCCCTGCAGGAAGGCGTTTCCGTCCTGTGCCCCAGCCTTTTCCCTGTATCTCCTCTAATGTGTCCGTCTCTGTGTCCAGGTCCTCCCTCTGTCCACCCATCTCGGGTCGAGGACCAGACTCATGGCCTCATTTTAATTTGCTTACCTTGATAATAACCCTGTTTCCAAACAGAAATGCTCCCCAGCTTACAGTGGGGCTCCGCCCTAGTGAACTCACTGTGTGAAATATTGTTACATTGAAAGTACATTGAATACACCTCACCTGTGGAATGTTCTGGTTCAGCCCCGCCAGCATTAATGGGCTCAGAACAGCCCCATGAGCTCACAGTGGGACAAACCAACTTGACAGAAAGCCTCTTATTTGTTTGTTTGTTTATTTGTGTGTTTATTTATTTGTTGCAGCACTGGGGATGGAACCCAAGGCCTTCACACTGAGCTATATTCTGAGAACTTTTCTGTTTTTTTTTTGTTGTTGTTGTTGTTGTTATTGTTGTTTTGTTTTTTGAGACAGGATCTCACTAAGTTGCCCAGGCTGGACTTAAACTTGCAGTCCTCCTGCCTCAGCCTCCCAGATCCCTGGGATGACAGACACGTGCCGCGGTGCTGGACTAAGTCCTGGCATTGCATGCAATTTATTAAATACCGTACTGAAAGTGCGCATCAGAACACTTGGGCAAGAATGCTTTCATGCTAGCTTAAAGGGGAGAGATCGCGAGGCCAAAGATCGTAAGCTGAGGACTGTCTGCGAGGCCATGGTCTGAGGTTGCTGGATTTCAGAACCCTGGGTCTTTCAGAGTTCAGTTCACTTCCGAACATGTGGCCTCCTCAGGGTTCCTTTGCTAGTAAATTGCCGCACTGTTGTTTTGCTCTACATCTTTGAGGCTGCTCGCTTCAGCAGCACATATACTAAAAGTGGAACGATACAGAGAAGATTAGCATGGCCCCTGCGCAAGGATGACACGCAAACTGGCATATGCTTTTGAAGCCAGACCTGGTAGCACATGCTCATAATCCCAGCAGTCGGGAGGCTGAGGCAGGAGGATCGTTGCAAGTTCAAGACCAGCCTGGGCTACAAAGTGAGCTCAAGGCCAGCCTGAACTGCATAGTGAGACCCTAGTCTCAAAAAGACAATAAGACAAAACAAAAAGAAAAAAAAAAATCTTTGAGAGACCAATAGATAGTGCACAGTTCAGGATGGGACCTCACCCGTAAAGCCAGTATTTCCGTTTGCCAATCATTGCATTATACCCTGCCCCTCTATGGCAACTTAGCAGTTTAAAAATTAATTTATAGAAAGAGAAATTAGTGGTATAAAAATCTATGATTACACCAGTGACCGTGCTCCTATAATGTTGCCGCTCACTCTTGCCTCTTTTACCTTCTAGGACTGGAGGATTGACTCTAGGCTTGTGCTGCTACTGAGCTGGCCTTTAAAAAGATTTTTTTTGTTTGTTTGTTTGGAGACAACGTCTCACTAATTTTTTTTTTGTTGTTGTTGTTGGTACCAGGGATCAAACTCACAACTTCGTGCCTGCCAAGCAGGCACTTCCGCCACTGAGCCAAACTCCCAGCCCTAGTGTTTTTTTGAGGCAGGGTTGCACTGTGTAGTTCAGGCCGGCCTTGCTCACGTTAGATCTCACTAAGTTTTGCAGGTGGGACCTGAGCTTGTTATCCTCCTGCCTCAGCCTCTCTAAGTGCTGGGACAGCAGGTATGCACCACCATGCCAAGCCTAAAGTCTTCTTTTTTAACATTGCAGGTGTTGTCTCTCTGACCAGATCCCCAAATTGAGACTCCTCACCAGCTTCAAAAATTGTAATGGAATCAATTTTGTGTGTATCATTCCAGCCTAATTTAATCTTTTTTTTTGGTACCGGGGATCGAACTCACAACCTTGCCCTTGCCAGGCAGGCACTTATGCCACTGAGCTAAATCCCCAGCCCCCAGCCTAATTTAGTCTTTAAGGATTTAAATACATCATTCTCTTCCCATCCTCCCTCCCATCTTGACCCTTCACCTTTCTGTATGACTCTCTATCTATCTGTCGTTTTTTTTTCCTGTCATTTGGGTGGTACTGGAATTCGAAGCAAGGGCCTTTTACATGTTAGACAAGTACTTTATCACTGAGGTATCTCCCTAAACCATTTAATTTTTTATTTTGAGACAAGATCTTGCTGTTTCCCAGACTGGCTTTGGAATGTGGCCCTCCTGCCTCAGCCTCCCAAATAGCTAGGATAATTAGTGTGCCCCACCATGTCTGGATTTTCTTGGACTATTTTATTTTTGGTGTTTTTTTAATTAATTAATTATTTATTTATTTATTGCGGCACCAGGGATTGAACTCAACCTCGTGCCTGCCAGACAGGCGCTTAAGCCACTGAGTCAAACTCCCGGCCCTGGTTTTTTGAGGCAGGGTCGCACTGTATAGCTCAGGCCGGCCTTGCACTCGCATTGCAATCCAAGCCGGCCTCGAACTCAGAACGCTTCTCCTACCTCAGCCTCCCAAGTGCTGGGATTAAAGGCGTGCACCACCACGCCCGGCTTCTGTTTTTGTTTTTAAATACTGACAATGCAGTTTAGGTTGGCTTTGAACTCACTGTGTAGCCTAGGCTGGCCTCAAACTCACAGCAGTCTTCCTGCCTCAGCCTCCCAAGTGCTGGGGTTACAGGTGTACACCACCACTCCTGGCTTCTTTGACTATTTTAGATCCCTTGCTTAAGTGATATGATGCAGTATGTGCCCTGCTATCATTTGCTTATTTTACCCAGCACAGTACTGTCAAGGCTCATCATTGTTGCTGTGTATTGAAGGATTTTATCCTTTTGAAGGCAGACTAGTATTCCCTTGTCTGGGCGAATGGTATTTTCCTCATGCATTCATTTGTCAACAGACATTTAGGTCATTTCGCTGTGGCTTTGGAAATGCCACAGGGAATGCAAGAGTCAGGTGATGCAAATCAAAACCCAGTGAGAGCTGGGCATGGTGATACACATCAGTCATCCTGACTAGGTAGCTGGGAGGCTGAAGTAGGCGGGCTATAAGTCTGAGGCTAGCCTGGGCTACTTAGCAAGACCCTGCCTTAAAATGAAAAAAATTACAAAGATCGAGGGATGTAGCTCAGTGGTAGAGCACTTCCCTATCATGTGTGAGGCCCCAAGTTCCATCCCCAGCATGGCAAGAAAAAAACAAAAATCCATGAGGCAACACCTTGCATCCATTAGAATGGCTCTGAACCAAAGAGAAAATCCTAACTAA
>RJWM01036190.1:0-18342 GCA_004363535.1 Dasyprocta punctata | reverse complement strand
ATAAGTAGTGGAATTAGATAAAGACACAGATATTCCAAAAATAATTGAACTTTTCTGGAAATGTAAAGAAAAGGGCCTGGGGATATAGCTCAGCAGCACAGCACCTGCCTGGCAAATGCAAGGTCCTGAGTTCAGTTCCCAGTATGATAAAAAAAAAAAGAAAGAAAGAAAGAAAAAAAGAAAGAAAGAAAAAGAAAAAAGAAGAAAAAAAAGAAGAAAGGAAATGTAAAAAAAGATGACAGTGACACTTCATATTTTAGTGGCAGGAAACACAATGGAAAGAGATGACAAAAGAACTGGGTCTACCTCATGAGCAAACTTTCTAAGTATACCTCATTAATTTTTCTCTCTTGTAACACAGCAAATTCTGGTGTTTCTTTGTTCAAAATTCATCTGCTTCTTAGGACCCCCAGTCCAACTGCAATATATATGTATATACAGCTGCCAACTGATTTAGAAAAGTGTTGTGCCATTCAAATAATATTTCTTTGTGTTTATCCATAATACATAACTGTGGCTCAAATACATTCCATGAAACTGAGATTTTAAAATGTTAAGATCTTTCATAGAGTGTTTTGGTGTGCACATAACATAAATATTGGATTAGAAACTAAATTAATTGATGAGTCACTAAGCAATATGATGAATTAAGTATTGATTCTAAATATTTTAAGAATAAAAAAGTCATTCATATCTGAATGTGAAACAGGATGTGCCCTACATGACAAGCAGCTTTTTTGTAAGCTCAATAATACAAAGAAATAATTCTTTCACTTACTGTACTCAAGGGGCATCAATTGGTTGATGCTGTGTAGAAGCAGTATCTTAGTAATAACTATGATGGAAGGTTGGTGAAATTTAAAAATGAGGACAGCAGGTGTCAGTAGATATGTGGAAACTCAAGCAGCATCACACTTGTATCTTATTGTGACTGTCTCTTGCTGAGGATGATGACAACGGTAGGAGCCAGGAAACGGACAGTTCTCAAGTCCATGTTAAGAACTTTTAGTAAATGCAAAATATAAAGGTGGGAAATAGTGTCATCATATTTGAATCATTTTTTTAAATCACACTATTTTTAAACAGCACATGAACTAAACAGGAGGGAACCCACCAAAGTATTTAAGAAAGTATTAAAGCAGTGACAGCCATAAAGTTGGAGGGGAAGCAATAAATATGCAACGAGGAGGTGAGGAACCTGAAGGAAATGAAGATAACCATCCAGCCGCTCGTGTGGGCAGCCGAGTTGGGAAAGGAACGCCACACGCTCGCTGTGCTGAATGCCTCCCTCTCTCCTGCAGATCCACCTGCTCTGTATTCAGAGAGCTGCCCCATAGGTAGCTTCACAGGATTTTTGTCCTTTGGCTTCCAACTTGGCTGGAGCCTAAGGCAGAAGAAAAGAGGGGCAGATTATGGGTCCTCTCCAGGCAGTTGTCTCAACCTTGAGAGTTCTACTATGCACCTTCGGTCCTATAACCAAATGGTTGCTGCTAATTCTAGTAACAACTTTTGCTGCAAAAGGCGCAGGATTGTTAGTGATGGCTGTGGTCTCCCAGTATATCATCAGGCCCATGATTACACCCTGCCTTGGACATAAACACTTTTAAAAAATTTCTAACTTGAGTGTGCTATCCATTCCAGTTGGGACAGTGACTGAAATAGGTGTGTGCAGTTTTTATTCTTAAATTTATTTTTAGATTTCAGCATTCTGTGAAGATTGATGAACAGGAATTGGATTTACTTTCTTGCATGAAACAATAAAAAAATAGTAGACATTAAGTGATAATAGACAGTGAGTCCTGAGAAATGGAAACAAAATTATAAAAGCTACGGTTACACCATCTCTTTGACTGGACCAAGAAAATTGCTAAGGCAAGACACTGGGTGAACTCACGTGGAGATGGAACAGAGTGTGGACAGAGACCGTGGAAGCTCAGGTTCACAAGACAACAGACCTCAAAGGAGAGAGAAGTGTAGATATCTACAGGAGACCTGATCCATTATTCAACAAAACACCCCAGAGTATAAAGAAACCACCAGGGACAGAGGAAAGGACCATCTGGAAGGATTAAAGGAACAACGCCCTTCACGAAGAGAGTCAGGAACAGTGCCTGTCCTGACCAGCAAAAGGGGAAAACCTCATTCTCTACAAGACATAGGGCAGATGCAGGAAGGCTTGCTCCACTCGTAGAAAAAAAAGCCATACACTTAGCAAGGACTCAGTATCACTTAACAAATCATTTTAAAAAATACTGTAGAAAGGAAACAAAAAAAATATGAATAAGACAAAAATACAACCAGGAAAGTAGATTTAAATTTAAATTTACTGATGACTGTAAACTATGTGTTCATTTTGATAAAATTTATTGCCAGGGACAATGAAAATATAAAAGCCAATTTTGTACTGTCTATAGGTAATGTTAGTTGAAGTGGAATAAGGAGAGCCTAAAAAGTGACAGCTCTGTGGGGGATAGGGTGCACGCTGTAATCTCAGCACTCCGAGAGGCAGAGGCGGGAGTGTCCCAAGCTCAAGCCCAACTGGGGCAATTTAGTGATCTGCAAGACCTTATCTCAAAATTTAAAAGGGGCTGGTATGCAACTTATTGTGAAGGCCTTGGGTTCTATCACCAGTACTAAAAAACTAACTTTAAATCATAGGAAATCCATAGTGGCAAGAATAACATTGGCATCTATTGGCTATTACCTAAATACTAAGAATCATTTCAAAAAGGCTGAAGAAGTCAACTTATTAAGGGGTTATAAAATATGCATACAGTAAATAACTCAGCTTGAACACACAGAGAGAAAAATTAAGGGAACTAAAATGATAAAAAGAAAAATCTCATAAATTTAATAACCTCTATCAACAATTGACAGAAGACAGAACCGAGAGTTTGGCTCAGTGGCTTAAGCACCTGTTTGGCACATGTGAGGCTGTGAGTTCGATACCCAGTACTGAAAAAAAAAAAAAAAAAAAAAATTGACAGAAGAAAAAGATCAATTAAGTATTCTGAAGAGATCGTCCTCTACCTCCCTGTCTCTGTCTTTGTATTTCACATTTCACATAATGGTCATCTAAGGAACACTAATATAGAGAGACCTAATTCTGAGAAACAATAAATGTAATATTATTTATATCTGAGAATTTTCTCTATTGCAAATTAAAGTAGAAATCTACAACAGAAAATTATTCAGATAATTTTTAAATATTTGGATTCTAAACCATATCTTTTTAAATAGCTCATGGGCAAAAGGAAGATTTTGAAGCAAATTAAAAATCACAAACATATTGTGAAAATGACACTTAATTTGCACTTAATGTACTGCCTAGTAAGATTTATGTGTTTTAATGTGTAGGCTAAAAAAAATAAAGTTTTAAAGTCAATAAGTACACAAACGCCTTTTAAATAAATTAAAAATAATCTCATTTGCTATGAGAATATGCAAATTTAAATATATGGCACAATACAATATTTACATTGAAATGCCCAGAAACAAAAAGAATAACAGGCTTGAATATGAGTAAGGATTTGGAGCAAATAGAACTCTTACACATATATAGCAGAAATTGTATAAACCACTCTAGAAAAATCTGCCACATCACATAAAATTAAATATTTATTTACCATTTCACTGAGAAATTCTATTCCTACATTTAAAAAAAATATATTTGGCCCAATTTTTGAGGGATTACAGATCCTAACTAGGAAGGTAGAAAAAAGTTTACAAACAAAATAAGATGACACCTCAATGACTGTATCAATCAGTGCTTAATAATCAAATTTAATCCAAGCTATATAAATATGTACAAGAATTTACAAGATAGGCTTACGGCAGCTGCCCACAGAGTTGGGGTGGAAGAGAGCGAAAGGAGACCCGAAGAATTCCGTCAAGGCCAGGAGCTCACTATCGCATCCCATGCAAGTCCTTATCAGGAGGTCAAAGGGTCTGGCTGGAGGCTGAAGGGCCTTCGTTAGAAGGCAGAGATGATATCCAAATGAAGGTAAGACTGGAGCTCCTCCAAAGAAGCCAGAGGAAGACTAACTTTTCATTTCCCTTTTGTTCCATTCAGGTGATAAGCCACAAGCTGACCCAGGGTAGCTCTTCAGTCTTCAGTAAATCCTTTCAGCCGCCCTCATAACTATGAGGACTCAATTTGGGCATTTCTTACTCCAGTTGACACAATCAGGTAACTATCACAATGACTGTAGGAAAAAAATCCAGATTTCTTAACCAAGATACAAAAGAGGAAAAGGTAAAGGAGAAATCAAAAAATGCAACACACTAAGATTAAGAACTTCTGCCCATTTTAAGTCACTTTTAAAAGTGAAAATGCAACCGAAAGGAAGGAAATATTTCCACCTCCAGGATATATAAAGATTTCAAAGAAGCCCATAAAAAAGACAGCCAGTTAGAGGAATAGTGAAAATTTTAAATGAAAGAGATAAAGTTGAAAATATCCAAAGAATCAACAAATATCTAAAGAGATGTTCAACAACATTAAGCAAGGCAAAGCAAATTTTCAGTTATCTACACTAGCACATCTTACCAACATACATAAAATGAGAATTCAGAGAATGTGTTTTAAAGATTTAGAGAAGTTGAAATTGGTGTGCATAAAAATAACACTATAAAATTGTATAATAATTTGAAAGAACTTTTTGGCCATATGTAGTGCAGCTCCCCCAGCCAGCATACTTCAGTTGCCCAGGTAATAGTTCCTGTTGCAGTTCTGGTTGCTTCTGTCTCTTAGAAACAGCTGGTCACTGTGAAGCATAGCTGGTCACTACGATACATAATTGTCAGAACCAATCAATAGCTGCCAAATACTCTGCTTCTGTACTTTCTAGTTGCTTATCACATATAATTACCAAACTACCAAGGATCAGAGCCTGATGTTCTGAGGAACAATTGATTCATAGTCAATGCCCATCCAACATTAAAGAAATCTGTCTCCAAATCCCAGATGCCCTTTGGGTATTTCAGCTTGTCACTGCTATAGGACAGTTTAAAATATCTGCAAGCCCCCAAAAGAACTAAAAACATCATACCATAGCGATGTATGTGCACCTATGTTTATAGCTGTGCAGTTCATAATAGCCAGATCTTGGAAACAACGCAAATGCCCATCAACTGAGGAATGGACAAAAAAGACATGGTATTTCTATATCATCAAATACTACTCAGTTGTAAAGAATGATAAACTAGACACTTTCATACTTAAATGGATGTGCCTTGAGAATATACTTATCAGTGAGATAAGTCACACATATGTAACCATCATACTGTTGCATTTGTGTGACAAACTGAAAAAAAGACTATGTATATGTATATAAAAACTAGTTAAGATAGTTAAAGAAAGAGAATTTTGAGTGAAAAGTAGTTTTTACAGGGTCATTTTCAGATTTCATTTTTACTGTGAATTGTTCTTTTAAAAATAATATAGCATTCATAACATTTGTATTTCTTGCCAATATTTTTCTAATGTTCTATACATTCTTTTTGTTATATAATAAAAAATAAAATAAAATATCTTCAAGCCTGCGTGCTACAGATTCCATGGCTAATTTCATATGCAGGTTACCAGATCTAAAAAATAAAAATGTATACATACTTCAGGAAAAGAAGAAACTTGTATAAATATTTAATGCTAAATTTAATGAGATATCATGAGCTGAATACAAGTTCCCTTCGGCTTCCACAATTACAAGAAGTGCTCAAAGTGGTGGGTTTAGCTTCCAAACATTTATTAGTACAGTGAACTGCTGCTTGGGTAACCTTGGCCCATTGAGATTGCTGCACATGCATGTTCAATTTCTCCTCTAAGGGCAGGCACTGTGATAAGGCAATGAGCAAGAGTAATGCCACCTTAGGTCTCAGGTGACATCTTAGCTATAAGAAGGATGTAAGATCCTGTCCCCAAAATTGTTCCTTGCAAAAAATAACCTCGCAGGGCGAAACTGTGAAACCCCAGCCTTGCATCACCCTGAGCTGTTGTAAGATGACTGGTTACACCTGCCCTCCACCCCGATGGGTCAGAAAGAACCCTCGTGACAGCTAGATTCCAAGACAATATATCCCTGCTCATTTTTTCCCAGAACTAAAACTGTATATAAACCTAACTCAGTTGCCTCTCGGGGTTGACATCCCAATAGTTCGTGGGAGCCAGCTAATAAAGCTTGCTTATACACACTCTCTGCCTCTGTGGGTGATTTCTTTTGTTTTGCTTTGCACGTTAACAAGTGTAATGGGTTTTCTGCAATATACAACATCTTTTAGAGTCTCCTATATGAAGGTAACACCATCTGTTGGAATAGTCATATTCTTTTTCTTTTCCTGAAGTGTGTATAAATTTTTTGATGAACTCTCTGTCTTTCTCTTTCTATCTATATGCCAGAAGATAAAAGAATTATTATAGAAATATTTTCAACAGCTCCAGGCTATGAACTTCTTAAATGGTCAGCAAGATTCAAAAAAATGAATAAGGTATATTTACATAATAGAATATTACAGAAGGCTCATGATCGATGAATTGCTATACAAATGACCCGAATGGATATTTAAAATACAGTATCACTAACATAATGTTATAAATGCAGTATCACAATGATACAAGATCTAAGAAAGTACAAACATTTTACGTTCTTTTGTCTTGTGCATGACCAGGAAAGATTTGCCAAGTGCACACCTTGCAGTAAGTAGTGTGCAGCTCCTGCATTTATACTGAAGGTTGTGAGTGTAGCAGGGACAGGCAGAGGGCAGAAGGCAAAGGGAGGAAGCCCCGTAGCTCCAGCTTCCCGTGTCTAGGGGGCCAGGCGTCCTGACTCCAGGCGTCTCCCGTGCTGCCCTCACCGGGAGACAGATGCTGATCGTCTGCGGCCTCAGGCGTGGGGCGCGGTGAGTCCTGAGCTCAGACTTGAAGAGTGACTGAGGGAAAGGACCGGCTCGCTCAGCTCCCTTTCTAACTATACTATTTTGACTCAAATTCTATAAATTTTAAAACTCGTAAAATGAATCTATAATAGCAAAAATATCTAAATAATGCTTACCTTTGGAAAATGAGTAAAGAATGAAAGATTATGAAAGAGAGTTTCTGAGATTCGGTTACACTTTCTTGATTTTCATGCTGATTTTTTGTGTGTTCCATTCATTAAAAATTATTTAACTGCTAAGTAAGATTTGTACTTTTTTCTCTAGGCACATTATCCAACAAGTTATCTTCAGAAATCCATGTACAAATGTGAAAACGACATATAGTTTACATTTCCAGTTATAGTGACAAAATTTGAAAGCACTCTAAATACGCCTCAGAAGTTGTGTGGCAAAGACACTCATAGTTCTATCAGTGTTATTTTAGATTTCACTTGGTCACGATGTATTTCTTATTTTCCTATTATTAGGTAGGACCATGGGTCAAAGCAATGTGGGCAAAATGAAAATGTTCCTCCCTTCTAAATTCAGCTGTACAATCTATTCTTCTAATTGTACATAGATATTTAAAATATTAGTGTCCTAAAGAAGACATTAGAATAAGAGTAACTAAAATAGTATAGCATTGATACATAAATTGTTTGTTAAGGGTTCATATCCTCTATCAACTTAAGTAAATTTACCTCCCTTCTCTTTAAATTTTCGATAATAAGTATTGCATTTAGTGTTATGCCTTTCCAACTTGTATTTGCCTATTTATTTTTCTCCAATGATGTATTAATCTATTGAATTGTCATTATTTTTCTAATAAGAGTTACACTAATTAATAACACGCCTCATAATTAACAAATATTGAACTCTTACAATTTGTCAGACACCATTTTAACAGTTTATCAAGTATTAAAGCAACCAAAATCTTCACACTTGTCTGAGCCCTATGCTATGGATAAAGTGAAGCAGGGTAAGTTTCAATAACTTGACAAGATAAATATCCAGCAAGTTGCTGAGCTAGTCCGCAAATCCTGCCTAAATATGGGTTTATACTTTCTCTTATGAAATTACCTTTACCACCCTGAAAATTAATCTCACTTGATAGGGAAGTATTTTAATGTACTAATTAACAGATTTTGTTAAACATTTAACTTAGAAATTTTGCATTTATAGTAGAAATCGGAGCATTTAAACATAAAAGTTTTGTTAGACTTACATAACTTCTTATACTGTCTTCAATGCCTTATTTCTTACTGTGAAATGCACAGTATAGAATGTGCACGGGGCTGCTGTGGGGAAAGTGAACGAAACTGCCCCACCTCACGTTCAGCCTGGACCTTTCCGGAAGTTATTTATTCCACAGCTATTTTCATTCCATTCCCTGATCACCGTCTATTCTGTTGTGCATTTCTTGTGTCAAGCTGAACAAAATATACTTATTGCAGAATTATTTGAGACCTATATTCTTCTAAGTAGGAAGGGTAAAATTTTCTCACATTCTAAAACCTTTCCCTGTAAAGTGATATTACTGCTTCACTAACTGGTAACTTGACCTGCACTTGTTTGCTTCAGTAACCAGTGTGAGAATGAACTGTTCCACTGGAAGAAACTTTACGTAAAACCTACATACATGAAAAATAGTATATTATTTTTAAAAATTAAAATTACTTTTTAAATAAAATTTAAAATGTGTTTGTATTTTTATTTAGGCATATTTGCTTTAGCACTGGAATGAAAATACCAGAAAACCTAGGATTGTGAGGAACTTGTTCTGTGCACATTCCAAAGATGAGCAAACATTTCTAACGCATTTTAACTCAATAAGTGATGGCTTGCAAAACAAGTACTATGTCATGCCAATGTCACACACACCATCACACCTGAGCCAGTGGCTCCCTGGCCTCTCTCAGGTTGTGGATGATAGTTTGCCAACAGCAGGAGCTCATGGAGGTGATCTCCTCTACAGGGGAGGAGGAGAAAAAGTCAGAGAAATCTCTCACTCCACATGAGATTAGGAAGATGTGCAAAATGTGGGAAACAGTGCAAAACTTTGTAGAAAAGCATCACCCGAGTAAAACTATAGCAGTACCAGCTATGAATCTGTATAGTGATAAAGCAATGTTACGTGTCTGTGAAATCCTGAGAAGGAGGCAAAAGTAAATGTCATTGGGTAGGTTCCTTGTTAAAGTGGCAAGAAAAGAAAGATTCTAATAGCAGTCATTCCATTAGTGATAGTGAAAGTCATCCTACACAAAATCCCTTCCCTCTCTTGTCTCACTCACTCCCAACACTAAGGTCTTCAAAGGTAAGTGCAGCTTAATTATTTATTTTTCTTTATATTTTGCATTTTCTTTATTGTTTTGTATTATATTACAGTACTGTAATCATTTTATATGAATATTTTTGGGTTATGCAATGGATCATCCTCATTTCCATTATTTCTTACGGGGAAATGTGCTTTGACAGACAAGCCTTGGATGACAAGCATGTTTGCAACAGATTATGTTCCCACATCAAGGTCTTCCTGCACATCTAATTGTCAGAAAATTTCACAACTTTCTTTTTAAAACATTCATCACAATTAAACAGCCATCCTACTTAAAAATGCCTTTTCATCTCCATCAATTTCATTTTTATAAGTGCTGCTCATAGTTTGTCTCTCTTCCTGGTATATTAAAATATACTAGAAAATGGCAA
This sequence comes from Dasyprocta punctata, assembly GCA_004363535.1. Taxonomy (NCBI): domain Eukaryota; kingdom Metazoa; phylum Chordata; class Mammalia; order Rodentia; family Dasyproctidae; genus Dasyprocta; species Dasyprocta punctata. The sequence goes on along the minus strand of RJWM01036190.1, from coordinate 8,724 downwards.
TGAAGTTTAATCTGTATACTTTAGAAAATGTAGTATGTTTTCATGAAAAGAATAAGTTCTAGTAGGATACATTTCTTTTAAAAAAATATTAAAAGAAGTAGAAAAAATGAATAAGGATAAAAATACTTCACTGAAAAAATATTATAGGGACTACATCTGTTTTAAACAACGTAGTATTGTCAAATAGCAATATAAAATGCCTCCCGATGTTTCGAGGTCATGTCTGGACAGGGGAAGGACTGCCTTTGTGATAGGCAGGATGTTGAGTTGCTGATGTGCTGGGAGTGGCACTGCTCCCACGGTCAGGCCCACTGCTCACCCCAGGCCAAGGCCAGGCTGCTGGAGCGCTCACCTCGCCAGTGACACAGGTGCAGCCCTGAAGGCATTGCAAGTACACAGTTTTCTCATTAGAAAAAAGGATAGAGCAGAAAAGCAAGGCCCTGTGGAACCCCAAAATACCTTAGTGAACATCACCAAGAAGAAAAAGTACAGAATGAGGGGCGTGGACTGACATATGAACAATTGTTTTTGGCATTAATTGTTTTATACTCAGCTGGAAAGCCTTAATCTGGGGTTAAACATCATTGAGTTGTTAATATACAATGTTCAAATATGCCAACTGAGCATAAATTTAAGGCAACTTATAAAGGCACAGTTTAGTTATGTATTAAATTATTGCTTATTTCTCCAACATAACCATTAGCAATGAACCACATACTACATAAATCCATGAGTAGCAAAGCTAGTTTCTGTTGACTAAGAAATGTGGCATAAACATAACGACAGCTTTCTCTTGCCTGCAGTTATATATATCGCTTTCAGCAGGATGTGAAGACCTTCAGATGAGAAACTATTCGTTTCACTTTTGTATCCACTCACCTACTACAAATCCTTTCAGATAATGGGTTCTCCATGACTGTAAAGATAATGTAGTTTTTGTTTTTATAGTCTCTTTACATTTGGATCTAAAACTAAGGACAAGCAATGTGCATGGTGGATTAATCTATATTCACAGTGGAATAATTGAATACTAGGAAATTGGGCAATGATCTTAGGAAGAACAGAGCATTTTAAAAAGTGGTAACCTAGGGAAAAGCTGTATCACCAAATCATTATTTTTCTATAAAATATTCCAAACTTTTTCCCAGTGGATACTCTGTAATTTCTCCTCTCTAGAATTGGCAGTGCCCTTTTATTTACTTCCCTTACTTCTCATTTAAATATTATACCCTAAATTATCATTCTTGATTTTACTAGTTTTTATTCCCTATGGGTTTTTTTTAACTCACTTAAAAGGCATTATGCTTTGATAATGGACTGTCTGAAGACAAAACTGAATTATAATTTTTTCAAAACTTCAATTTAATCAATGCCAGAGGCTGTTCAGAGACACAGATTTCTCTTGCAAAAGTTCTACCCTAGTTGAACTTCATATATTATTCCTTTTTAGAAAATTTTCAGTGTATGAACATAAGTGTGTGAAGATGAGTATGTAAATATATTAGCAAAAGCAGTTTTCATTATTACGTAATTAGTGTTAAGATAGTGTCATGGAATTTGATTATATTCATAGGATGAATAAACAAGAAAGAACATTTAGTCAGTAGGATAAAGGCTTGGACTTTGGTGGACTAACTTTGAATTCTTTATCTACCTTGTTGGAGCTACATAACCTTGGCGTTGTTATTTAACCTGAGTTACCCATCTGGAAAATGATCATAAGTCCTATGTGTAAGGTACAAAGCTAATAATGTTCTAAATCACTCACATGGTTCAAGAGCCTTCAGGAACACTGGGATTCCCTTCAGAAAGAAGTGAAGGAAGCCTGCGGAGTTGGCAGGTGGTGGTGGTGGTGGTGGTGGTGGTGGTGTGTTTCCTCCAGAAACATAACAATGTAAGAAAATGACATGCTTGCATGGTAATTTAATCCACTCATGAGAACATTAAAAAAAATTAATTCAAATTCAGTGAAAATTCTTAAGCTGGACAATATTCTTCTAACAAAATTATTGCTAATTGTAAAGTTTGTAATCTGTTCCTCCTCAATTCCTCCCCAATCAGTAATGATAACACCACCTACTAAGGTTGTTCAAGCCACAAATTTTGAATTAATTCCTGGGGACATTCCTATTTCTCTTACCCTTTCATAGTCAATCTATTGTTAAGTCTTTTTTGCTCTACTCCAAAACGTATCAGCTTGAATTCATCTTCTTCTCTGCATATCCCTGTTCTCATAGCACAAGCCGCAGTCACTCTCATCTGAACCACCATGTTAGAGTTCTGCATTATTAGCTGCAATATAAAGCTCCCCCAAATAATTATTACTTCAAAAATGTCGTCGGTTCATTCTAATACAAATGAAATGAAGAGTAAAGTAATCCAGCACTTGTTGTGATGATTGTATGAAGTAGTTAGAGAACTAAGTTCCTTCCTGTTCTCCATTTGAGAGCGATTCTCATACCCACACCATGGCCCATGATAACTGCAAGATTGTCAGGGAGAAAGGGCTGTGTTCCCCCTCTGCAGAGACCAGCTAAAGCATGTGGCACTTCAGTTTCAGTGATATTGGCCAGAAATTGTTCACTTGCCCCGCCTACCTAGAAAGTACCTCTAGGTCTGTGCTTCTGATTTTATGCGGCTTGTGTCTAGCACTCTGTGTACTGTAATATATCCCCTTTGGGCTGTTCTGCAGTCAGCTAAGTGCATATTAGGCTTTCTTCCACTTCACGACGTAGCATACACTCCGTTCTCTGCCTAGAAGGTTCTTACTCTACCCCTTCCGTAAGTCCTTATTTAGTTTTAGTTTTAGTTTTCACTTCAATGTTCTTTCCTCAAGTAGATCTTTCCTGAGAATTCAATCAAAAATTGCCACCTTCCATCAATCCCCTTTTCCTCCCTCTCAGAACTCACTTATCCCTTCAAAATGCTAATAACAATGTCATTTATTTTTTCCTTGTTTTTTCTATCTCACCCATTAGTCTCAAAGTTCTATAAGGGTGGGGATCATGTTTCCTTGTGTATTAGAAAGAATGCTAGAAAGAAAATGTTCAGTTGCATAAGGAAGAAAATAAGCAAAGACAGGAATGAAGGAAGAGGGATAAAAAGAAAGTTAGAAAAAATATGTATGTATTTTTAAATCCAACAATGTTGCTATCTTTTATGGAATGATTGATTGTTTGGCTTTTACCCTCAGGTTGAATATTTTTCATTTTCCTTCTCTTGTAGTTATAGTTAGATAAAGCTACAAGCATGCCAACAAACATCCATTGAGTGAGTGATTTGATCTTAAATGTAAAAGCAATTAGCATTGATCTTAAAACGTTCTGTTTTGAAATAATATTATAAAATATGTATCCACTGTATTTAACTCTCTGAGTGAAAACAGAACAGAGCGAAACGGAAAGGTTTAAACCATTTAGATATTGCCGCCTAAGAAAATGCCTTGAATGTGTTTTAGAATAATATTTTAATGAATAAAGTTTAATTGGCCTCTCTGTAAGTCAAGGCACAAAATACAGAAATAAAATTACTATAAAAAGTGCTCTGTCTGCTGCTGCTGCTGCTGCTGCTGCTGCTATAATTGTTTGTAAGGAAGTAAAACTTTCAATGCCCTTTCACCTGTAAGGTAATGAGCATGAAAATGTTCTAATACACACGAGGTCATTTATTTTCCCTAGAAATACATTTAATTGGATTAAGTGCCCCTGACTACCTTATGAAAATTGGTCAGTCCTATAACCCACATAAACCTGCTTTGAGGTCAGTTGTCAAAATTAGTACCTTGGTTTGCCTTTCTCTGAGTGGCAATTTTTCTTTCAGTAATAATTACAAAAAAATAATAAAGCCAATACTCATCTTGAATAGCATCATTCTCCATGCTCCTAGTCAATCCAATCTGTATCTTGATTAATTTTGTTTAAAGGCTTTCTGGGTCATATAATCAGAGTACATTTGGATTTTACTTCTCTGTGTATTCTTTTTCTTTTTTTCCCCCATCACTGATTTTATTTCCTTTCTTATTTTGGTTGGTTTTGCAGGAAATATGAAGTTCCCTTCATTTTACTTCACAGAAATCATCCTTGAAACTTTCTAGGACTTTTTTTTAAAACTTTGCCAAAGAAAGCTTCATAAACATTAACGGAACAGTGCACTGTTCCTAAGCTATATTTAATTTTAAATGAAATATATCTAATTTTAAATGAAAGCATATATTAGTAATCATGGAAGAATATTATATATTTTGAGGTCAGTTACATTTCCATTTGGCTGCTTTGTAAAAATAAATTTTCTTATTATGGTCAACCTATCAGAAAAAAAATTTAAAGGAAAAAAGAAAGAATTTTTTTTTTAAAAAAAGAAAGATTTTGAAAGCTTTAACTCTGTAACTCACAAGTGAATACCTTTGTGATACAATGGTAACATCACGTATATAAATTATTTTCACCTGAGTAGAAGACGTGTCTTCACTAATACAATTAGCAGCACACATACTCAGGAACTTATTTACCTAATAAAAGAAAAGGCCACCATAATAAGCAGAATAGAGGCTCTCCTAAGATATATACAACCTATTCTACAGAGCCTGGAACGTGTTGAGGTCACATTGTGTGCGCTTTCTATGGCCACTGTTAAAGATTGCCACATACAGTAGTAGCTTCAAAACACAACTACTTTATTATTTCATAGTTTTGAGTCAGAAGTCTGAGATGGGTTGGCGCGGCTGTGTTCTTTCTCAGTGCTCTTGGGGACATTCTGTTTCCTTGCCATTTTTAATTTCCAGAGGCCACGGTCATTTCCTTGTGGGTGGCCACTTCCTCCATCTTCAAAGCCAGAAGAGCAACATGTTCAAATCTCAGGCTCTCTCCCCACTCCCTGCCTCAGTCTCTCTCTCTCCCTCTATCTCTCTCTCTTTAATATCCTCACTACCCTCATTTTAAGGACAATTGTGTTAACATTGGTTTCCCTCCTCAGTACTCCAGGATAATCTTCCCTTTAGAAGGTCCTTTCCTTAACCATGCCTGCATGGTCCTGTTTTTCATGGAAAGTAACATATTAATGAATTCCAGATCAGGATGTGAGATTTGGTGGGATATTACTATGCAGGCCTCTGTGAAGCAAATGAAACCAAAACTAAGAATCTTCTGACTTAAAATAGGGAGATAATTCTGAATTATAAAGGAGGGTCCAACGAAGTCACGAGGCCCTTGAAAGAGGAACGAGGAGGCAGGAAGCAGGACAGAGTGATGCATGTGGAGAAGGATACAACCTGCTGTCATGGAACCTAAAGGTACAAATCCACGAGCCAAGGAGTGCAGACAACTTCTGGAAGCTGGAAAAGATGAATTCCCCTATAAAGGAATAAAAGCCTGCCCTGACAGCACATGAATGTTAATGTAAGGAGACCTATGTCAGAGTTCTGACCTAGACAGCTACACAGTAACAGCTTTTCATTGTTTTAAGCCACTAAGTTTGTTGTAATCTGTTACAGTAGCAATGCAAAACTAACACAGGTGCCCATTTCTTGAAACAGAAAATGGATTGGTACATTATTTCATAACATTTTTCATGTAATTCATAAGTGTAATTTTAGGCCTCAGAATGAATTATTTGGTTAACTTACTTCTTATGGGAAAATATGTTCAGTTGTTGAACTTTTCAGCATTCAAACATAAATCTGGAATGAATTGAGTTTGACAACTGAGGTATCACTGTATATGAAATGTGTGCACCACCATCGCTAACCATGTTAGGTTGTGCATTTCTTTTACTACATGTGGAACTTCAGTGCACAAATTCTTGGGCCTGTCTATGCTTGGATATTCTGTTATGTGTTAACTTAAAGACCTTGGCCAACTTGATTTCTACATGGCCCTTTTTTTCCTTTGTAAGATGGAGAGCATGCTAATTGCGCCCACTTCAAAGGTTGTGGTCACCAGCCTTAAAAATAGCTCCCCGTGTTCCCTGCCTCATGATACTTACACCTTGTGGAGTCCTGAGAGTCCAATCCTACACTGAAAGCAGCTCTGTGAAGAACCCTTATCATGACAAATTGAGGTCTCTGACTCATAGCCACGTTAGATGAGCCTTCTACCTCAGCCAGGCCTTCCGCTAACTATAGCACCAGAAGAACTTTACTATAATCTTAGGAGAAAGCCTAAACCAGGCCACCAATTAAGCTAATCCAGATTCCCAACCTCAGAAACTGTGTAAGATACTACACATTTATTCTGAAAAGATGCTAAGCTCTGTGGTAATTTGTTGAACAACAGAACATGGATACAAGAATTGTTACAAGGCTGGCACCAAGTATGCACTATATAAATGAATGGTGTGGGAGTTCACCTTTTGATAATGGTGGGGCTAAGGCACTGAGTCCTTGAGGGGTCGATTCAACCATCCCAGCCCTAGAACCAGAAAAGGTGAGTAACAAGCCAGCACCCTGTGGAGTGGGCCTTCCTGCTCACACAGCCTCACTGTGGCTGTGGCATTGCTTGGGGGCTCTGCTCGGGTCTGCGTCTTCGCAGGGTCCAGACTGCACCTTGTCACTGACATTGGGCTGAGGAGATTGTGATGTTGAGCAGACAGAGAAGTCCAACAGAATATCAGGAGAGAGAACTCACACTGTTAAGAGAGAAGGATAATGTTTGTGTATATGGGGGTGTGTGTGTGTGTGTCTTCAGTAATGAATGCATTAAGTATTCAAGATTTTGTGACTAATTGCATTACTAATTACTATTCAGGGCAAAAGAATTTGAGAACCATTAATAAAATAGCAAAAACATTTTAGAGTCAAACAAAACTCAATGATTGCCTAATTGTGGGGAAGCTCCTTCAGAAGTTTTTGGTCAGGTTCCTCATCCTTATGTTTGCTTGCGTGCACAAAAGCCTTACTATTGTTTTATTACAGAACTCTGCTCTACTATATCACTACTTGGTGCCTTTGAGAAAACCATCTGGATGAAAGGCAAGAGACAGCAACTTGACTAAACAACAAAAACATTTTCATCATCACAATATTTTGAAAGTGTATCTACATAGCATATACCAGTATCTTATTCTATGACTAATACTCAATTGGAGGGATATACTACATTTTATCCTTCCATAGATGGTGGACATTGGGCTTTCTACCTTTTGGCAAATATGCATAGTGCTGATACTAATATGTGACTACAAGTATTAGTTTGAGCACAGGTATCCTATTTCTTTGGGTGTGTACCCAGAAGTGGAATTTATGGGTCACATGTTTATGTCATGCTTTCTTCCAGAAGAGACGTCATACTGGGTTCCATGACCCCTGCATCACTAGGCTCTGTGTCAATGTCTGCATTGTATACACCAATCAGCAATGTATAAGGATTTCCATTTCTCCGCATCCTTGTCACAACTTGTTTCTCATAATTGGTAGAATTGTGCTGCATCGAAGTTTTGACTTGCACTTATTCTGGATACAAAACTTTTATCAGACATTTCATTTTAGATACCTTCTTCCAGTCTGTAGATTCTCTTTTCATTTTCATGATAAAGTTATGTCATTTGGGGCATGAATGTTTCAATTTGTGTGTACTTCAATTTATGCATCTTTTACTTTTCTTGCCTATGAGTTTGGTCCAGTGCTAACTCAGTGTCATAAAGATTTATACTTATGTGTGTTTTTAAAACTTTCATAGGTTCTTAACTCATTTTAAGGAAACTTTTGTATATGGTGTAATGCAGGAATCCAACTTCAATGTCTTTTAGTTTTTCTTTCTCTTTTCTTTTTTTTTTTTGTCCAAGGACTGTTCATTGAATGATCTTTTCCCTATCTAATGGTCTAGGCACCATTGTTGAAAATCAGTTGGGAATTATTTTAGGGTTTGCTTCTTGATTCATAATTCTGGTCCATTGGTTCTGCTGTCCATTCTTTGGCTGGGACTAAACTATCATGATTACTTTGTAATCAAAGTAAGTTTTTAAATCAAGAACTGTGAGTTCCATAGCCAGGTATGGTGGCACACTCCTGTAATCCTAGCACTTGGGAAGCTGAGGTAGCAGGATCATTGCAAGTTCAAGACCAGGTACAAAGTAAGCCCAAGGCCAGCCTGAGCTACATAGAGACCCTGTCTCAAAAAGATGAAAAACGAAACAAAAAAACCTGTGAGTTCCAAAACTTACTTTTAAACATAATTTTGGATATGTAGGGTTATTTGCAGTTCCACATGAATGTGAGGATTGGCTTTTATACTTCTACAAAATATGCTCCTGGAAATACTGACAGGAATTATATGGACTCTTTAGATCAGTATGAGTAATATTGCCATCTTAGTAATATTAAGTCTTCTAAACCATGAACACGACATCTTTCCATGAACGTAGGTCTTCTTTAATTTCTTTCAGAAATATTTTGTAGTTTTAAGAATGTAAGTCTTTCCTTTCCTTGGTTAAATTTATTCCTAGGTATTTTATTCTTTTATATACTATTGTAAATAAAAATTTCCATAATTTACTTTTCCAACTGTTTATTGCTGGTGTTTGGAGACAGTTTTTTTTTTTTTTTTTTCCTGCTATTGACCCAATGCCTGCAAACTTGATATACTGTTTATTAGCTCTGGGAGTTTTTCATGAATTTTCTACTTACAGAATCAGGGCATCTACGATAGATATAAACTGACTTCTTCCTTTCAAATTTGGATGTTGTTTCTTTTTCTTGTCTTAATGTTCCAGATTTAACTTGTAACACTGTGT